>JAWZYT010003147.1:0-5000 GCA_034508575.1 Petrolisthes manimaculis | reverse complement strand
TGGTGGAACTTTAATGAAAACCTCAGTTGGACTCCCTATGTAAAATCCATTGTCAAAACTGTATCTTGGAAGATGGGACTTTTATACAGAGGTTGTAATTATTGGACTGAGGAACAGTTAGCAGTAATATATAAGAGTGATGTGTGTTCCCAGATGGAATATTGTTCACCTCTGTGGTCTGGTTGTTGTGGATCGGTGATGTTAAGACAATTAGATAACATTCAAAACAGACCTATCAGACTGATCAATAATCCTATGATCACTAATGAATTCCCTCCCTTATCAGTACGTAGAAATGTGGCTTCCCTTCCACTATTTTATAGATATTTTTATAAGAAATGTTGGGATGAACTTGCCCTGATTATAGCGATACTTTTATAAGAAATGTTGGGATGAACTTGCCCTGATTATAGCACCACCCCTTGGCGTCTTCCCATGGAGGACTAGGGCAGCTGAGAATGTACAGTTGGACACAGGAATTGTGCTACAGTCCAGGTGAAATATACTTGTCCCATTTGAGTAACCAGTGTCTATTATCAGGTAGTTGCTTTTTAGTACCATCCTCAATACTGACTTCTGCCCCTGGTGTCTCCTATTTGGCACTAAGGAACTTGATATTGGGAGAAATTGACCATCTTTCACTTGGGCTATACCTCGAATTCCTGTGTCCAACTGTACACGAGTTCACATTGACTCCTCCACGGTACATGTAGGACAACTGCTTACACAAAATCGTTTACTCCCCCGTACTACTACTCCCCTGTGGAATTCTCTACCAAGGCAATGTTTTCCAGCAAGTTATAACCCCCAGCAATTTAAATCCAGTTGTTTTAAATATTTTATGAGTGGAGGATGACAATAGGCAAATGGAACCATTTATTTATTTGTTTTTTCCTTTCCTCCACTCACTATTTGTAAAAAAAAAAAAAAAAAAAATAATAGTGATAGTAGTGATGATGGTAGTGGTAGTAATAGTGATAATAATATTAATCATTGTAATAATAATAATAATGATAAGAATAGTAATAATAGTAATAGTGATGATAATAATAATAATAATAATAATAATAGTAATATTGATAATAATAGTAATAATGTTAATAATAATGATTTTGACAATAATAACAAGAATAACTGTAGTAATAGTAATAGTGACAATAACAATATCAGTTATAATAATAATAATAATAATAATAATAATAATAATAATAATAATAATAATAATAATAATAATAATAATAATAATAATAATAATAATAATAATAATAATAATCCTGACAAAATTCGAACTCCCGACCGCTGTATCCAACACCCAGGTTCTTAGAGTCGGGGTCCCTGTGGCTGTGGCCGAGGGTGAAGGTAGTGGGTGTAGGGCCCTCTTCCCTCACCCACCCCTTCCTCACACACCCTGCACTCGTCAATACCGTACACGCTCTCTATCTCTCTCTCTGGGGGCGAGTAGCAAACCTTCACGTGGTGCCCCTGTTAATCTTCGGAGACCAATTGCTACACTACGCACGACCTGTACCCTAAGGGTGGTAAAAGGATCAACCCTCGGCCCTTAGCTATGCCACCGAACATCTTCAAAGTCCTCAGCCTAAATGCTGAAGGAATGTCATCTGCAAAAGCTGAAATACTATCCAGCTCTAAAGCTGATGTCATCTGCCTCCAAGAAACCCATAAGGACAATGTGCCACCTAAAATACCAGGAATGCACCTTATAATACACCATCCAAGTCCTGTATATGGAAGTGCAATCTATGCAAAGGACAAGTCAGTGATCCTGAATAGTTCTGACTTTTCTGAAGGAGGTATAGAGATCATTCAGGTGGATACCACACATTTCAAAATAACATCTGTGTACAAACCACCTGCAATCCCCTTCCAGTGGCCACAAACACTCCAAATCTCTGATAAATCCCACCTAATAATTGGAGACTTCAATAGCCACAGTACCACCTGGGGATATAACCAAACCAACAATGACGGAGAAGCGGTCGAGGAGTGGGCCGCATCAAATGACCTGACAATTATGTATGATGCAAAAGACCATGCAACTTTCCAGAGCTCGCGCTGGAGAAGAGGATATAACCCTGACTTAGCTTTCATCACCTCTAGATATTATACAAGTTTCGGAAAGTCAATTGGCAACCCAATACCAAGAACACAACACAACCCTGTTATCATCACTACTAAGCCTGTTATTAGACCACAACCATCCAACCTCAAACCTAGGTTCAATTTCCGCAAGGCAAACTGGGATGGTTTTACCAATGACTTGGATGAATCAATCCCTCTTATCCCACCACTACCCGAACAATATGAAACCTTCCAAGCCCTAATCCAGAAGACTGCAAGAGCAAATATCCCCAGAGGCTGCAGGAAAAACTACATCCCAGGCTTAGACCAGCTCACTAAAGAACAGTATAAGGAGTATGTCCAAGCATTCAATGAAGACCCGTTTGCTGAAAGTACCCTAGAGCTTGGAGAAACCCTGCTAGCCTCTATAAGTAAAGACCAAAATGAGCGCTGGAAAGAAATAATCACAAACATTGATATGACCCACAACAGTAAAAAAGCCTGGTCTACGATCAAAAAACTGAACTCGGAAAAAGAGGCTCCTCCCAGAGTAGCAGCCGTTACCCCTAACCAAGTAGCGCACCAACTGCTGCTAAATGGAAAGCCACAACATAAAATAAGGGGGCAGGTGAAGAAAACCAAGGAAGAAATGAGCAGAGTCATACAAAACAGCACCCAAGAAGCCCAACCCTTTACAACTGCAGACCTGAATGCAGCCATAACTCGCCTAAAACTAGGCAAAGCATCAGGCGAGGATGGGATCACAAATGAGATGGTGCTGCACTTTGGAGAAAAGGCCAAATTGTGGTTACTGTCCCTCTATAACAACTGTGCTTCATCCCTCAAAACCCCTAAAATCTGGAGGAGAGCCAGAGTTGTGGCTCTACTCAAACCAGGGAAAGAACCAACATCACCAAAAAGTTATAGACCCATTTCCCTGCTCTGCGTCTTATATAAACTGTATGAACGCTTGATCCTTATGCGCATGCAAGATACAGTTGAAGAACACCTTTCACCGGACCAAGCCGGCTTTAGACCCTGGCCGCTCTTGCTGCAGCCAAGTGCTCAACCTCACCCAGTATATTGAGGATGGGTATGAGTGCAAGCAAATTACTGGAACTGTGTTTGTCGACCTTACTGCCGCATATGACACAGTGAACCATAGATCACTACTCCTAAAGGTGGCTCAGCTTGTGAGGAATGCCACCCTTGTCCACATGATTGAGTCATTACTTGTCAACAGACGCTTCTATGTAGAAATGGAAGGGAGGAAAAGCAAGTGGCATACCCAGAAGAACGGTCTCCCACAGGGCTCTGTATTGGCTCCGATCCTTTTTAACATCTACACCAATGATCAGCCACAATACCATAACATCCGCAGGTATATCTATGCAGATGACCTGTGCCTTGCCACTCAAGCAACCTCCTTTTCTGAGATAGAGAGAAGGCTATCATCTGCATTGAACACTCTATCTGCCTATTATAAGAAATGGCACCTAAATGCAAACCCAAGTAAAACCCAGGTGTGTGCATTTCACCTTAACAACCACCTAGCAAAAAGGGAACTAAGGGTAAAATGGGGCCACAAAGAACTGGAACACCACCCATACCCAGTCTATCTAGGCGTCACGCTCGACAGAACCCTCTCCTTCATGGAGCACATCACCAAACTGAGAGCCAAGCTTTCCACCCGCAACAACCTCCTCAGCAAACTTGCCAATTCTAGCTGGGGAGCGGACCCAAAGACTCTCAGAAACACAGCCTTGGCGCTATGCTATTCTACAGCTGAGTACTGTGCGCCTGTGTGGGCTAGATCATGCCATGCCCATAAAATAAATCCAGAGCTGAACAGAGCATGCCGTACCATAACAGGCTTGCTAAAATCCACACCACTACCAGCTCTGTATAGACTGTCAGGGATCCCTCCACCTAACATCCGGCGAGATGTTACAACAAAGCTGGAGCGTCACAAACAAATGCTAGACCCCCGCCACTCACTTCACGGCCATCAAGAAATGAGGCGAAGGCTTAAATCTCGCAAATGTTTCCTAACAGTTGAGCCAGTCGAATTAAGCCAGGCTGACAACTACATGCTGGAATGTTGGTGCAATTCAGAGCAACAACAATTGAACGAAGCTCTGCCAGATCCAGCCAAATCCCTACCATCTGGAATGGACCTGAGCAGAAAGTGCTGGGTAGCACTAAACAGGGCAAGATCAAAGACAGGGAAAACCAAAGACAACCTCCACAAATGGGGAATAACCACCAACCCTGACTGTATGTGTGGAGTAGTACAAACAATGGAACATCTATTAAGAGACTGTCCAATGGGACCCCACTGCTCCGACCAAGACCTTAAGGATGCAAATGAAAATGCCATCAAATGGATACAGTTCTATTGCGATAGATATGATGATGATCTCTCTCTCTCTCATTCTACGTTTGTCGGTAAGTTAATTAACCTGACCTGACCTAATCTAACCTGACCTGACCTGATCTAACCTGACCTGACCTGACCTGACCTGACCTAACCTAACCTGACCTGGCATAACCTGACCTGACCTAACCTAACCTAACCTAACCTGACCTAACCTAACCTAACCTAACCTAATCTAACCTAACCTAACCCAACCTAACCTGACCTTACCTTATAATAATAATAATAATAATAATAATAATAATAATAATAATAATAATAATTGAGGGGGTTGAGTTGACATAAGGTGTTGTAATTGTATGATTATAATATATTTTGATATGATACTGATTTATTTACACGATGGAAGGAAAGTGTTGGTGGATATTTGTGTAACTATAAACTCGCTCAAAAGAGAAATGTAACAATCACAGTCAAAACTCCACCATCGTGTAAGTGTGTATACGTATGAGTGTTAGTATGTGTGTATGTTTGTGTGTGTATA
>JAWZYT010003146.1:30000-35066 GCA_034508575.1 Petrolisthes manimaculis | reverse complement strand
GAGAGAGAGAATATATATATGTGTATTTATGTATGTGACATTAAGGAAGGGTATAGTTTGGACAATTTTGGAGATAATGATTCCTCCATACTCTTCCCAGCAACAGGATACCATTATTTTTGTTCATCTGGTCCTGTTTCCTGGCATACTTTGGAGGAATTAAGGCACTCCAATGTAACAAAAGTATACTCTCCTTAATATACCCGTACCTCAAGTCTCGTCACATCATATTATTGTGAAAATATTAAAGAGGAAATTCGGTGTTGGTAAATTTGGAGCAACTGAATCCTCCAAATTATTTCAAGCAACAGAACACCATTATTTTTGCTATTCTGGTTCTGTTTACTAGCATACTTTAGAGGAATCAAGGCACTCCAATGTGACAAAAAGCGAATTACCACCTTAATATCAGAATCGTCATCTATTATATTAATTTTGTAGTTTATATTATGAATTTTATATTAGAAAATACTTTGAATTATTGTATGTTTTGAAATATTATTCTTGAATCTGATACAATCCTAAGCAATAACTATATGTCAGTTGTTATATAATTATGTGATTTTGTAATTTTGACTCTGATTTATAATTATGTTTTGAAATAAAATATCAGTTTTGTTTATTTTCATAATATTATCTTCTACCAAATCACAAATTTCAGTTGTATCCCATCAAGATCCAAAATTCTCATATATATATTTTTATCATGACAAAAAAGTATTATTATATTTTAATACCAAAAATCATAATCCAAAAACTGAAGATCATAACAAAAAAGTATTATTATATTTTAATACCAAAAATCATAATCCCAAAACTGAAGATTGTTGTTATCCACGTCTTTCAAACAAGGTCTGAGTTGATAATAAAATGTCTTTAGTTTCCTCTACACTGTTGGTAAATCTGGAGCAACCAATTCCAACAAACTATTCCATGCAACAGGCCAACATTATCTTTGCTAAACTTGTCCTGTTTCTTGATATACTTTGGAGATGAAAAAAAACAAAAATTGATTTACATATTTCTCATTAAGGAGAAATTATTTTGTTGACATTTTTTTTTTTTTTTTTTTTTACTAGAAGGTCTCTGATTCCTCCAATCTATGCCATGAAACACAAATTGATTCATATATTTCTCATCAATTGTCCCTGCTTCATGGCACATTCAGGGGAGAGTATACTTTTAGTACATTGGAGTGCCTTGATTCCTCCAAAGTATGCCAGGAAACAGACCCAGATGAAGAAAAATAATGGTGTCCTGTTGCCTGGAATAGTTTGGAGGAATTATTTACTCCAGATTTACCAACAGTGTACTACCCCCTAAAAGAGGAAATAAAAATGCTCTCCTCGTCAATTGTCCCTATTTTCCTTCTATTTTCCTTCTATTTTCCTTCTATTTCCTTCTATTTTACTTCTATTTTACTTCTATTTTACTTCTATTTTCCTTCTATTTCCTTCTATTTTCATTATATTTTCATTATATTTTCCTTCTATTTTCTTCTATCATCCTTGTATTTCCTTCTATCTTCCTTCTATTTCTTCTATTATCCTTCTATTTTCCTTCTATTTTCCTTCTATTTTCCTTCTAATTTCCTTCTATTTTCCTTCTATTTCCTTCTATTTCCTTCCTGAATGTGTCCGGAGCAAATTATTCCTCCAAACTATTCCGGGCAACAGGTCACCATTATTTTTGTTCCTGTGGTCCTGTTTTCTGGAATACTTTGGAGGAATCAAGGCGCTCCAATGTACCTAAAGTATACTCTCTCCTTAAAAATGTATATGAGATTTATCCATGCAGTTCGGAAAAAAAAATTGATCCTTCTCTCTGATTGGAGTCTTTATCATATCTCAAAGGTTCATTTTCAATATTAATAATCATGTTTTACTAATAACTATATATTAATAATCATGTTTTACTAATAACTATATATTAATAATCATGTTTTACTAATAACTATATATTAATAATCATGTTTTACTAATAACTATATTATTATTATTATTGTGATCATAGATAAATCATATTCCCCTAAGAAATATAATTATAAGGTGTTTCAAAAGGTGTCAATAAGAAATATTTCCTTATAATCTTGCAAATGTTCTCACTATGTATATAATTCGTGTTGTTTATGTTTTTTTGTTTTTTTGTTTTTTTTTTCTGATATAAGTGTGGGTTGTTTTAAGATGTATTTTCGTCTTCTTGTACCAAATTTTATTCAAGTAGTTGGTAACGATATTATTCTGACCTTATTCGGTAAAGTTAATGCTCCCTTTATATTATATAGATTTCAAATTATGTGGATAAAATTTAATAGTATATATAATACTTTGGAGTTGAGGACCTTGTGATCGTGTATGGGAGTTGTATGGAGGCTTCTGATTCCTCCTAATTATGCCACCAAACACATTTCTTCCATATAGGTATGTGTGTTTCGTGGCAAGAACTCGTATAACTTCAATTTTCTGACAACATCACAGGGTACCTTAAGGGGAGAGTATACTTTAGGTAAATTAGAGCACCTTGATTCCTCCAAAGTATGCCAAAGTGTATTGTATCATAATTTTAATATAATATACAGGTGTGTTGGATCATAATTTTAATATAATATACAGGTGTGTTGGATCATAATTTTAATATAATATACAGGTGTATTGTATCATAATTTTAATATAATATACAGGTGTATTGTATCATAATTTTAATATAATATACAGGTGTATTGTATCATAATTTTAATATAATATACAGGTGTATTGTATCATAATTTTAATATAATATACAGGTGTATTGTATCATAATTTTAATATAATATACAGGTGTATTGTATTATAATTTTAATATAATATAGAGGTGTGTTTTGGCCGGTACTGAAGGGTGAGTGAGTACCGCCACCATTTGCTTGCCCGCTCGCCTATCGTCGGAGGTGAGTTTTACCGCCGTCGCCCGTTCGTTCACTACAACCACCCCGGCTGGCTGTCCGTATCAAACCCACAAAAAAAACCATAGCAAAGGAATAACCAGACCCACATCTTCAGTATGAGTGGATATGAGTGAATAATTATGTGAGGAACGTGGGAATATAAATTACATGTGTGGTAGGCGATTAGAACATTAACCTTTGCATATTTTACAAAGTTTTTTTTATTTTAATTTTCAACTTGTATCGCGCGGAGAGGAACTAGAGTACTAATATTTACGGAGGTAGTGTATACGGTACCGCTCTCTCTCTCTCTCTCTCTCTCTCTCTCTCTCTCTCTCTCTCTCTCTCCCTCTCTCCCTCTCTCCATCCTAACTCCTTATGACCCTCTCTATACTTCTTGGTTAGGTTAGCTACGACAAAGAGGGGATCACTCCAGTATGGTTTGTAGATAGGTTTATATAGCTAGTGTGGTAGGGTGGAGAGAGAGGTGGGTGGGTGGAGAGTCAAGTGGGTATGTGGAGAGGTAGGTGGGTAGGTGGAAAGCTAGGTAGGTAGGTGGGTGGAGAGTCAAGTGGGTAGGTAGAGAGGTAGGTGGATAGAGGGACCAATGATGAAGGTATGGATAGATAGGTAGGTAGGTAGGTAGGTAGGTAGGTGGGTGGGTGAGTATGGATGACTGGTGGAGTAGGAACAATAATACTGGATTTGGTGAAGCCTGTTCGATGATAGCGGTGTGGACTGTCACTTGGAACTGGTGTGTCCGTGTGTGATTGACGTCGTGTGCATTTCCAGCGACTGTTTGCTTTAATGGGTGTTTGATGCCTTTAAAGGATAGCTAATTTTCAAGTCCATAGGCGATATAAATGATAAAACATCCGTGTTGTCTGTGAGTTATTGATGTTTTATCCTGATGATGTGCTTAAAAATATATGCAAAAGAGGATGCAACTAAATTTATGCAATCACCCGTTATTTTCTGGCATATGCGTTCTTGTATCAGCAATGACCAAGACTTCAAAAGCAATCAAAACCCACCATCACGCTTGTATATACCTGTTGCAAATATATACTTGCATATGATAATTAAGCCACGCATAATCCACTTATATACTCGTACATATGTAAGGATATTAACCCCTACAAATATACAAATTGTGCAGTAATAAAGTATGGCTTCTCTAGTATGTGTTTATGGATGATCTGTTGATATATTTCACTAAAAATCTAATTAATTTCATCATTTATTTTTCCTGTATATTTGGTGGTCAGATATTTTCGTCTTTCGTATGTCTGTCTTTCTCTGAAATAATATCATTAAGGGACCCTGTGATGTCGTCAGAAAATTGGAGGTAAATGAGTCCTTCAAATATTGCCACAAAACACACACACCTATATGGAAGGAGCTTGTTTCGTGGCACAGTGAGGAGGAATCAGAAGCCTCCAATTTTTTTTCATACACGATCACAGGGTACTTAATATGTTTATGTGATAATATTTATAGAAAATACTTACCTTTTTCTGATATTTTCCATTCATGAGAATATTGTATAATCTTCTTTGATACTGGGACAGTGAATATAATCAATTATAATAAGGTCGTCTAATTATTCCAATAAATGAATGTCTACTCTTATAATTATACCATGTGTGTATTTGATTATATTAGAATTTTTACATAATAATGGCATTTTAGGAGGAGTTTAATATTCTGAAATTCAACTCCTGCTCACATATTCTTTTTCTTCAGTGTTTTTATCATTTATAGTCACTGTTGTCATATTTAGTCTTTTCTCGCTCGAAGCCATTTTGTAGTATTTGACATTTTTTATATCCCTTTCAAATCCAGCTTTACATTTCTCTGTGTCGTTTTTTTCCTTCTGTCATTTACTTCTTATAACTCTTACGACTCACATGCTGAAACTCCACCTTAGGCAGTACCTTAATACCTTTATAACAAACTCTGCAGCGACAATCAAATATCCACCGACACTTTCCTTCCATCGTAGTAAATATCTTGGTAATAAAGAACAACACGTGTATGATTTTGCAGAACCTCATAAAAATAATAATAATATCCACCGACACTTTCCTTCCATCGTAGTAAATATCTTGGTAATAAAAATCAACACTTGTATGATTTTGCAGCA
>JAWZYT010003146.1:0-25000 GCA_034508575.1 Petrolisthes manimaculis | reverse complement strand
TTAATGGGTCCATCGAATTTCCACCACGAATAAATATACAGTATATATATATATATATAGAGAGACTGTATAACTGATTGTGCTGTTGTAAATATATATATGCACTATAATTATAACTATATCTTTAGCACTGCACGTTAGCTTAGACATGAGTTGTTTATTTATTTAGGGTGTGTTTTATGAGCACACCAAACCCAGCCTCCAAAAAAATAATAATAATAATAATAAAAAAATAAACCAGCTGTATTTTCATGAAAGAGACATAACTTTTTTTGTTTGGGTGCCTGCAAGCTGAAAACTTTGCCTGAATTTCTAGATAATTACCACCATATAGTTTTTTATGGTGATGAGTCAGATTTTTTTTTGCAGAGTTGGTCAGCAGAAATTGGCTTCCTCTGTGACGGAGATGAAAAGTTGACGTCAATCTCCAGCATAATGGAAGAGGTGAATTATAAAACAGGACGCAGTTATAATATTGTCGTTCAGGTCTAGTCCACTAAATGTAGTAATGATTATAGTGATAGATAATGATAATAGTGGTGGTAATAGTGATAATTAGTGGTAGTAATAGTGATAATAATGATAGTAGTGGTGGTAATAGTGATAATAATGATGGTAGTGGTGGTAATAGTGATAATAGTGGTAATAGTGATAATAGTGATAAATATAATGATGGTAGTGGTGGTAATAGTGATAATAGTGGTAATAGTGATAATAGTGATAAATATAATGATGGTAGTGGTGGTAATAGTGATAATTAGTGGTAGTAATGGTGATAATAATGATAGTAGTGGTGGTAATAGTGATAATAATGGTAGTGGTGGTAATAGTGATAATAATGATGGTAGTGGTGGTAATAGTGATAATAATATTGATAGTGGTGGTGATAATAGTGATAATAATGATAGTAGTGATGGTAATAATAATAATAATGATAGTAGTGGTGGTGATAATGATAATAATGATAGTAGTGGTGGTAATAGTGATAATAAACATAAATATTGATAGTAGTGGTGATCAAATTATTATTCTCGTTGTAATAATAATAATAATGTTGTAATACACTTTTAATACAGAGATGACAGGTATAGTTCACATAAGGTCAATTTTGTATGTTGTTGTTTTCACCTGTGTATGTATGTATTAGCAATAGTGATGTTGTAATACAATTTTAATACAGAGATGACAGACATAGTTCTCATATGGTAAATTTCATATGTTGTTGGAATACAAACTGGTTCAGAATGCAACTATCTGGTCACATTAACAATATTAAGTAAATGAGATGGACGCGAATTTCTGCTGCCGACTGTACCATATAATAGACACTGGTTACTCAAATGGGACAAGTATCTTTCACCTGGACTGTACCACCAATTTCTGTGACCAACTGTACATGTAGAGAAGTAGAGAAAGTGACAGGGGCAGTGTATCTTTCACCTGGACCGTACCACCAATTCCTGCGTCCAACTGTACATGTAGAGAAAGTGACAGGGGCAGTGGGCAGGATACAGTTGGTAATTAGCAGCCAACTATTCGCCAGCACATACTCGTAACTAAACTCTTGGTGGTGCTAATATTTACTTATTAGTCTATTTTGGCAGTAGTCGCAAAAAATATATATATTTAAATAATTGCCACGCCAGTATGCATACACTTACAGCAGGCAGTATACACACATGCATATATATATATACGGTGTATCTAAATGTGTGTGCTTATGTAAAAATGTATGATTGGTTATTTATATGCATACACTTACAGTCTACACACATACATATATATATATATATATATATATATATATATATATATATATATATATATATATATATATATATATATATATATATATATATATATATATATATATATATATATAAATGTGTGTGATTATGTTAAAATGTATAAGTTATTTATATACATACACTTACGGTATATACTTGGATGTATATATAAATGTGTGTAATTATGTTAAAATGTATGATTAAGTTATTTATATACATACAATTACAGTATACACACATACATATATATATACTTATCTAAATGTGTGTGTTTATGTAGAAATGTATAATTAGTTATATATGTAAGTGCGTGTGTGTGTGTAATTTTGATGCACTGAATAATATTTTATGATGTTTTAAATTGCCCCAGTTACTGTAAAATGAATCCGAGAAAACATATTTATATATTTCTTTTTATTTTGATATTGTCTATAATATTTTAGAACACCAAGAACGATGGGTACTTCACCTGTCATTTTTTTTGTTATCAAGGCTCGTCAGAAAATAATAATTAATAATAGTCTTCGTAAATATATATCATTTTTAAAATATCTTGGTCATCTTTTGGAATGATCTTTGTGTGACAGGTATAAATCATTTGGGTGTCCAATTTACAATGTAATTAATAATGCTGATAAATCACTTACATATAATGAGTATTAATTACGAACTTGATCCTAGTCCATGGGAGAATGACACGAGGGAACACGTGTTACTTTACATTTACCCAAAAGTTGAAAAAAAAAAAAATATATATAAGATAAAAAAAAAAAATCTCTATATATATATAAAGGTTGGCTGGTGCAGGTAGAACCCAGCAGACCTGTTGTGAAAATATATCAGGAGATTAGTTTACCAATCAGTCAGAGCGGCCGGCTAATGATTCGGCCTTTCCACCGGACCAGCAGCAGCACACGACCGATCTCCCTTACCTACCTACCTACCTTCCTACCTACCTACCTACCTACCTACCTTCCTTCCTTCCTTCTGTGTTTGTGTGTGTTGTGTGTGTGTTTTAGTTTTATTCTACCTTTCTCTTTTCCATTCTTCTTGCATCGTTTATTACTGTTCTTTTTTATTACTAAATAATAATAATAATTTGATTCTTATTAAGATTTCTATTTAGTGTTTTTTTTTACTTCCCTCTCATTCCTCCAGTTTGATTATTATTATTTATTATTAATGCTATTTATATTATTTTAAATTTCGTTTATATTATTATTCCTATTTAGTCAGTTTTACTCTCTTCTCATTCATCTAGTTTGATTTATATCATGTCCTGTATTCAATTATTTGCTTCACATGTAAGACAAATCACATAATATTATACACAGGATTTCTTAAGGTCACACATACATAACAAATAATACCTCAAGGTCACACATACATAACAAATAATACCTCTCAATATACAACCCCAGTTATAAACATTAGAATGAAACTAAACCTCTCCTTGTGTCTAGTCTATAAAATACATCACTGTATCACAACACGAATGACTTAGAGTGTCGAGAAAGAGTTGTAAAATAATATATATGAGTGTCGAGAAAAAGTTGTAAAATATAGATATGAGTGTCGAGAAAGAGTTGTAAAATAATATATATATGAATGTCGAGAAAGAGTTGTAAAATAATATATATATGAGTGTCGAGAAAAAGTTTTAACATACATATATATATATATATATTTTGATGGAATACAAGGAAGGAGTACAGTTCAAGAAAGAAAAAGGAAGGAGGAGTAGGGAGGGAAGTTAGTGGTTGTCTGACTGGTAGCTGCTGTTGTTGCTGTTGCTGTTGCTGTTTCTGTTTGGGTTGGGGTTGGACTGGGTTGGTT
This sequence comes from Petrolisthes manimaculis, assembly GCA_034508575.1. Classification (NCBI taxonomy): domain Eukaryota; kingdom Metazoa; phylum Arthropoda; class Malacostraca; order Decapoda; family Porcellanidae; genus Petrolisthes; species Petrolisthes manimaculis. Next base: position 21,377 of record JAWZYT010003146.1, on the reverse strand, counting down.
TTGTTGAGGTAAACTGGTTGGCGTGAGAGATCAGACGAGTTACCGTGGGAGGTTGAGTGAGTGAGTGAGTGAGTGCCATAGGGGGTTTAGTCTGAACTGGTTGCTATGTGTGTGTGTGTGTGTGTGTGTGTGTATGTGCTTGAATGTGTGTGTGTGTGTATGTGTGTGTGATTGTGTTCGAAAGTGTGTGTGTGTGTGCTTGAATGTGTGTTCGAAAGTGTGTGTGTGCTTGAATGTGTATGTGTGAATGTTTGAATGTGTGAATGTGTGTGTGTGTGTGTGCTTGAATGTGTGAAAGTTTGATAGTGTGTTTGTGTGTGTGTGTCTGTCTGTGATGTGTGTGTGTGCTTGAATGTGTGAAAGTTTGATAGTGTGTTTGTGTGTGTGTCTGTCTGTGATGTGTGTGTGTGTGTGTGCTTGAATGTGTGTATGTGTGTGTGTCTGAACGTTAGAAGCCTCAATTGATGTGATCCGATGGGCGAGTTACATACATGGTAAGGTTGGACGAGTGTTGTGGAATGTTTACACTGTTTGATGTAAGGGAAGTTAGACTGTTTGATGTCTGGGGAGGTATAGACTGTAGAGAGAGAGAGAGAGAGAGAGAGAGAGAGAGAGAGAGAGAGAGAGAGAGAGAGAGAGAGAGAGAGAGAGAGAGAGAGAGAGTTAGTTAGTTAGTTAGTTAGTTAGTTAGTTAGTTAGTTAGTTAGTTAGTTAGTTAGTTAGTTAGTTAGTTAGTTAGTTAGTTAGTTAGTTAGTTAGTTAGTTAGTTAGTTAGTTAGTTAGTTAGTTAGTTAGTTAGTTAGTTAGTTAGTTAGTTAGTTAGTTAGTTAGTTAGTTAGTTTGTCTGCTATATATTCGTGAAGTTTACAATGGTTGATGTAGGTAGGTAGAGTTAGATACGGGTGATGTGAGCAAAGTTAGTTAGTTAGACCGAAGGGGGAAGGGGGACTGTAATATGAGGCTTAGAGAGAATGTAATGGGAAATGAGACTTTGAGGAAAAGATGGGAAACTGAAGGGATACATTTTGGATAGAAGGAAGGACTGTTGTTTTGAGTGAGACATGATATTGTGGGAATGAAATAGAATGATGTGGAGTTAGGATAGTGTGATTAAGGATGAGGATAGCTAGTGTGTTGTTGTGGAGTTGGGATAGTGGTATTAGAGATTAGAATAGTGTGTAGTGGGAATGAAATAATATGATATGGAGTTAAAATAAGTGTGAGGAGTGATTTTTTAGAATAGTATGTTGTGGGAAAAAGGTACTCCTGTGTTGGATGGGGGGTAGGGGGGGACGATGTGGTCTAAGAAGAGGGACGGAGTGGGTATTGTGGGGGCTGCTTGGGTGGGTTGGGGGGGGAATGGTAAGGGGGGGAGGGTAGGTTATTGCATTGAAGTCTCGGGCATTGAAACACCAAGTTGTGACCTGCCCGGGGGTAAAATTTTATTCTAATGTCTCAAACTGTGTCTTATATTTTTTTTTTTTCGCTTCCCACGGTGTAAAATTTATTCTAATGTCTCAAACTGTGTCTTATATATTTTTTTTCGCTTCCCACGGTGTAAAATTTATTCTAATGTCTCAAACTGTGTCTTATATATTTTTTTTCGCTTCCCACGGTGTAAAATTTATTCTAATGTCTCAAACTGTGTCTTATAGTTTTTTTTCGCTTCCCACGGTGTATTAATTAATTGAGAAAATAGAGAAATAGATTGATATAATATAAACATTGTTTGAAATTAGTTTGAATAATATAACTTATGGGTTATAAATTTTCCCATATCTTAAACTATGTCTTGTAATTTTTTCTCTTCCTAAGGTGTATAAATTAATTGAGAAAATAGAGAAATAGATTGAAAAAATATAAAATTGTTTGAAATAAGTTAGAATAGCATAAAATAGGAGGTAAAAATATATTCCATGTCTCAAAACTGTATCATATAATTTTTTTCTTTCCAAGGAGTAAAAATTATTTGAGCTAATCGAGAAATATATAGAAATTGTTTGAAATAAGTTAGAATAGCATAAAATAGGGGGATAAAAATGATTCCCATGTCTGAAATTGTGCTGTTGTTTTCATTTGTTTTCATTTGTTTCCAAGGAGTATAAATTAATTGAGAAAATAGAGAAATAGACTGAGAAAATCTAGAAATTGTTTGAAATAATTTAGAATAGCATAAAACAGGTAGAGTGATGCCAGGTCCCATTTTGTAGGATAAGATAACTGTAAAAATAATAATAAGGAAATTATGTATACGTGTAAAATAATTATAAGGAAATTAAGTATACGTGTAAAATAATTATAAGGAAATTAAGTATACGTGTAAAATAATTATAAGGAAATTAAGTATACATGTAAAATAATTATAAGGAAATTAAGTATACATGTAAAGAACTAAGAAAATTATGTATACATGTAAAATTTCTATAAGGAAATTTTGTATACATGTAAAATAACTATAAGGAAATTATGTATACGTGTAAAATAAGAATAGGGTAATTATGTATACTGTAGGTGAACTGGAGGCTACTGGTTCCTCCAAATAGTCCCACAAACATCTACCAATACCTACCAATACTGAAGGAATCTGTTTTGTGGCACAGGTGTGAGGAAGTTGTTGCCTCCACTTTGTCAACATGTAAACAAATAGGTGACTGAAGGTAAGACAGGCAGGTATATCTTTAATTAAGGACCCTGTGATCGTGTATATGTGAATTGGAGGCTTCTGATTCCTTCTAATTATCCACGAAACATGCTCCTTCACTAGCGGTGTGTGTTTGTGTGTGTGTGTGTGTTTTGTGGCAATATTTGAAGGACTCATTTACCTCCAATTTTCTGACTACATCACAGGGTCCTTTAACATCATGAAAAGAAGGAAAAAAATGCCTCCGTGAAAATTATACACATCAAAATAATTATCCACCATAAAATGAAAAAAATATTGCGTCCGTCAAAATTAAACACTACAAAATAACTACCAAGATTCTTGAGGAAAAGAAGAAAAGTAAATAATAGAACGAATGACCTCTTAGCAAAATTGTCTTGGTAATGAAAGATAAGTTTAATGCGAATATCCCTGTACATTAATCATAAGAGACTTGGTTAAAAAAATAAGTTATAAAGAGAGAATCCCTGTACCATAAGACTCTTAGTTAAAAATAAAATTATAAAGAAAATTTCCCCGTACCATAAGAGATTTGGTAACTATAACAAAATATAAAAGGCGAATTTCCCTGTATTATAAAAGACTTGGTAACCATAAATAATAAAAAATAAGGTACATTTCCCTGTATCATAAGAGACTTTGTAACCATAAATTAATATATATAGTACATATCCCTGTATTATAAACGACTTGGTATCCATAAATAATAAAAAAATAAGGTATATTTCCCTATATCATAAGAGACTTTGTAACCATAAATCAAAATATAAAGTAAATTTCCCTGTATTATAAAAAGACTTCGTTACCATAAAAGATAAATAAAAATTAAGGTGAATTTTCTTGTCTTAGTAACCATAAAAAATAAATAAAAATAAGATTAATTATTACACCATACAATGATACTAAGTGTTTGTTATAGAATGATACTAAGTGTTTGTTATAGAATGATACTAAGTGTTTGTTATAGAATTATACTAAGTGTTAGATATAATAGGTCCTTTTGAGGTGACATATATAAGGTGAATTATTTCCCATAGAATGATATTAAGTGTTTGCTATAAAATGATACTAAGTGTTTGGTATAGAATGATACTAAGTGTTAGGTATAATAGGTGCTTTTGAAGTGACATATATAATCAGGTGAAGAGCCTCCCCGACACACACCCAATCTGTTACAAAGTCAGAAATCCCAGTTGGTAGTACCGTGAAGCCTCTGTGGTGTTGGTGGAAAGCGGAATAAACAAAAATACAAAAATAAAAAACATGGCAAGCTTCGGGGGAGAGCTGGCTAGGGGACGTGAAAAATGAATAGCAAGAAATTTGATTTTTCTGTTTACTGATCTCTTGTCACAGAGATGACTTTTGAGGTTACACCAAACCTAAATTCACTCACCACTCACATATTATGATATATATATATTTTACTCTTTTTCTTTTCTTTTCAGTTGTGTGTGTGTGTGTGTGTGTGTTAATGGACGTCTTCTGTTGCCTCGTGATAAACTAACAACCAGGAATTATACAAAAGGTGAGTGTGAGTAGAGAGTAGATATTTTTTTTCACTCTTCTTTACCTTATTAAGTTTCTGTATTGTCAGGTGTAGCGTTGAGAGAACCTGTGTTGCAGTCAGAACATTTTGGAAGTAAACGAGTCCTTCAAATATTGCCATGAAACACACACATTCTGTATATATGGAAGGAGCTTGTTTCGTGGCATAGTCAGGAGGAATCAGAAGCCTTCAATACTTCTCATTCATACACGATCACAGGGTCCTTAAGGCGAAACTAAATCCGGTCACACGTATATCTCATTATAACCACAATTTATTATCCAAACTCATATTTTCTTATCAGTAAAAACTTCAAATTCTCTTCGTTCTCTCCCTGATCCGAAAAAATACGGATGGTTTTTTTAATATAGCGTATATATTCATTATAGTGAAGGTGCTTTAGCGATCGTGGTTCAAGTTAAGATGGTTAGGGTTGGAAAATTGGCGTTGTAAAATTTTAATATCTTGCAAGGGTCGCATTCCTAGTCTTTCCTAGAAATCGTGGTGTAAAATCGGGTTACCTTAATTAAACATGAAATGGAATATTTTCTTAAACTGTACATTACTCTTATCTTCTTCCTCAACCAAAGCCCTTATGTTATCAAAAAACACAAACACACATTCACACACACAGCCATATAAAAAACACAACCTATTGATTTTCACATAATTAATAATTTTCTTAAACTGTACATTCTTTTTCAATCAAATCCTTGAAGTATAATAATAATAATAATAATAATAATAATAATAATAATAATAATAATAATAATAATAATAATAATAATAATAATAATAATAACAATAATAATAATTATAATAATAATAATAATAATAATAATAATAATAATAATAACACACACACACACACCCGGTATACAAAACACGGCATATCTGAGTTTCACATAATAATTTTCCTAATAATTTTCCTGTTTTGTTTGGTATATAATTCACACCAGGACAAATCTGAGAAAAAAAATCCGAAGTTCGACAGTAGAAAGAATCCTTAGGGAGTGACAATGACAAGGATTATAATGATGGTGTATGTATGTATGTATGTATGTATGTATGTATGGTACAGTATGGTGTTTTTGAAAAGGTTGTTTGTTTGTTTGTTTGTGATTTTTTTTTTTTTTTTTTTTTTTTTTTTTAGTATTGGAATAATACGAGTTGCTTCGCCTAATAATGGACGCGTCGCCGATTTGAATGGGGTTATTCTGTGCACCTGATGAGGCTCACAGGTGCAGGTTCACAATGTACACGGGTTAAGTGGCGTCTGTATTTTTGTATGGGTGTAAAGTGGGAAAAAATAAGTGGGAAAAAATAGTGGTTGAGAATTTAAGTGATATTTTTCTGTATTTTGGTATGGATGTAAAGTGGGAAAAAATAGTGGTGAATTTAAGTGATATTTTTCTGTATTTTGGTATGGATGTAAAGTGGGAGAAAATAGTGAATAATTTAAGTGATATATGTATGTATGTATATCTGTATTTTCGTATGGATGCTTAGTGGGAAAAATAGTGAAGAATTTAAGTGATTATTTTATACATAATTGGGATTTTAAGTGGTCTATATTTTAAGTGGTCTATATTTTAAGTGGTCTATATTTTAAGTGGTCTATATTTTAAGTGGTCTATATTTTAAGTGGTCTACATTTTAAGTGGTCTATATTTTAAGTGGTCTATATTTTAAGTGGTCTATATTTTAAGTGGTCTATAATTTCGTGTGGATGTAAAGTGGCTAAACAGTGGAGAATTATATATACATAACATTATACATATATATATACATAACATAAATATTATAACACAAGCCAAGAAGCATTACACTAGATAAATTATAATATACACGTGCTGTTATCTTTTTTCAATAAATGTTAGGTTATGATATTAATTTACTTGAAGAAAACTAGTGTATTTTTGTCACGTTATATAAGCATTTTATATCGTCGTATATTTTGTGTATATATGTATTCATAACTTTTCCGTGTCTTGAGTGTAAGAGTTAACAAAAATAATGAAAATAATGTGAATGAATTGTAAACGCATTGATTGAATTTTGTAATTTTATTGTTATTATTTTTATTATTATAAATATTATTATTATTATTATTATTATTATTATTATTATTATTATTATTATTATTATTATTATTATTATTATTATTATTATTATTATTATTATTTTTATTATTATTATTATTATTATTATTATTATTATTATTATTATTATTATTATTATTATTATTATTATTATTATTATTATTATTATTATTATTATTATTATTATTATTATTATTATTATTATTATTATTATTATTATTATTATTATTATTATTATTATTATTATTATTATTATTATTATTATTATTATTATTATTATTATTATTATTATTATTATCGAGATTATTATTATTTAATTTTTATTCTTATTTATATTTCTACTTCCATTTTTATATTTTGTCTTTTATAATCTCCCCTCCTTTCATGTACAATATTATTAGCTTATAATTTCTCTCCTTTTTCATATTCCTCTCATCTTTACTTCCTGTAATTATGAAAAAATTAATCTAAATCATTATGACATTTAGGTACCTGGAATATCCTGCATGTAGCTAGAAAGGAAAATAGCAGATAATTTTTTTTCAGTTTTTTACTTGCATGAAGAGGGATTATAATATCATATATGTATAAGCACTGGTCTGAAATATTACTCCAAGGATTTATTTAAGCATTTATCCATGAGAGGTGACGGGAATTAATATATTATCATCTATTAATTATTTTATTCTTCGGATTTTTCATCTTGCATCATGAGAATTGAAACTTTTGGTGTAAAACTAATTTGTACTGATTATTTTCAAGTGAGATTCGAGTGATGTTGTCAATATTCTCCTTAAGGACCCTGTAATTTCGTATGAGAATTGGAGGCTTCTGATTCCTCCTGACTATGCCACGAAACTAGCTCCTGCCTTATAAGTGTGTGTGTGTGTGTGTGTGTGTGTGTGTGTGTGTGTGTGTTTGTGTGCGTGTGTGTGTGTGTGTGTGTGTGTGTTTGTGTGTGTGTGTGTGTGTGTTTGTGTGTGTGCGTGTGCGTGTGTGCATGTGCGTGTGTGTGTGTGTGTGTTTCGTGGCAATATTTGAAGGACTCATTTATATCTCTAATTTTCTGACTACATCACAGGGTTCCTTAAGTGCAGATTCTTTGGTGGGGGAAATGGCAGGTCTGTGATTCAAACCAAACTTCCACGAAACGGATTTTTTATTAACACCAAGTAGGGAGTCTGTGTTTTCTGGAATGGTTAGGAGGAATCAATAACCTTCCAATTCTCCAACTAAAGAATCATCCTCTTAAAAGAATTTCTTGAATATATAATTCTGGTTTTCCACACTATTTTATTTGGTTCTACTACTTATGCGGTGTATAAAACGAGTATGTTCATCAAACTTTATAGGATTATATAGTATAATGTGATTGGTGGTCAATCTGGAGCAGCTTAGTCCTCCAAACTATTCCAGGCAACAGGATACCATTATATTTCTTTATCTGGGTCTATTTCCTATCACACCTTGGAGGAATCAAGGAACTCCATTGTATCTAAAGTGTATCCTCCCCTTAAGCGCCAGAAAAAGCGAGAGATAAATCAACAAAGACCCACTTGACTCCCTCTTATTCATCTCAATACTCCGTGAAGGTCAAGGAGGTGAGAGAGGGACAGGAGGTTATTATGTGAGCTGGTAAGAAGCTGGGACTTGTATTCATGTGATTTATTCCGGCTTTGTTTGTTTTTTCTGTGTTATAAGTGTTTGTATCTTGTAATATATAAGTAGTAGTCATCATATCTTATCGCATATGACCCTAGCTGTTGCGCCGCCAGATGCCTAGTTGCATCAATAAATCAATTTCAATTTCAATTATCGCACCAAAACTGTACCCATATCAAGGCAGTATCGTTTCCATCCTTTAGATTTTTGTCGGAGCAGTGAGGCCCCAACTGCACTTCTCAAGGACGTGTTCCATTGTCTCTGTTTCTCCACATTGACAATTGGGGCTGGTGTCAAGTAACCCCTTTTGGAGGTTGTACTTGGTTTTCCCTACTTTTGCCCTTCCTCTATTTAATTCTATTACATCGTGCAAATAAATCAGTATCATATCAAAATATAATCATACAACAACACCTTATGTCAACTCAACCCCCTCAATTATTATTATGTTGTCCTACAAAATCATACATGTGTTGTTCTTTATTACCAAGATATTTACTACGATGGAAGGAAAGTGTGTGTGGATATATGATTGTAGCTGTACATTTTACTATTGACGTGGAGGACTGAGAAGGGATGGAGGCAGTAGGAAGCTTTCATGTTCTTTACTGACTGAGGGTTTAGCGCCGTTGGTGTCATCGCTGTATTTTGTTACCATTCAGTGTTCAAACTTGCTGTAGTAAAATGATGACGTACGTATGTACACACATGTGTACATACGTACGCACATTTGCACACACATGGACACTCGTACGCGCACGCACATACATATATTCCTAAGCGTAGTATGTGCATGAAACGTAGTACGATTGTACAAATAAAGGTTATATCACCGAGTGCTAGTTCTACTTTATCAACTTATATATATATATATATATATATATATATATATATATATATATATATATATATATATATATATATATATATATATATATATATATATATATATATATATATATATATACAAATATCTCTGTGTGAATTATTATATAAGGTATAATATTAGTTATTTTATGCCTGAAGCTGAAACATATATATATATATTTCAATGCATATATTATCTACCCTGTAATCATACCAGTTTTCAGAAAGGAGTTGACGAAATCTTACTGTGATTATACTAAGTGCATCCATCCCTCTCATTAAACCAAATTTTACAATAAGCAAGATGTCGTCATCCTTCTAAGACTTACATCAACAATGTCTTACTGTTTCACTCCAGACAATAATGACCTATAGATATGAGTTGCATCATAATACATTAATATTTTATAAGTCAATTATGAAGTCATTTTTAAGGCATTATAAACGTCAGTATATGTCACAAATATTTCGTTGCATCAAGTGTAAACCATTTCTCTGCCCCATGTATGGACGATGATAGTTTCCAGGCCTCATGTCACTAGTTAGGTGTTAGATATGTATATGTCATTGTTAGACCCAGTGCAATGTATCATAAGCAGATCATTGCATTTATAATAATGAATAAATACATACGCTGTAAACCTCACAAATGAAAATAAATTCAGGTACATATGTATTTCATTACTTAGAATGTTACGTTGGGAAACATCAAGTATTATTGTCAGTGCTCGGCGGAGTATATTTCGTACACAAGTATTGCACAAATCACTGTAATGTGTACTGAGTAAAATTAATCCCTGCTCACTAATTCACTCACTCACTCAGCTTTCAATAGTAAGTACACTCGTGATACTTAATTTCATATCAGAGACGAACGGCAGGTACCCACCACATTATACCCAATATTAGCCTCTATAGGTGTACTGGGTGGGGAAATGAGCAATACCAGGAGATTCGAAGTTTTCTGCTCCTCACACTCTAGTCAGAAATTATGTATCACGAGTGTAGATGGTGGGTGACATATCCTCTTGGCTGGAACCAGAATACGAGAATGCGGGGGGGAAGGGCGAACAAGACATCTGGGAAGGTTAAATATTTGCTCCCATGTAGAACCTTGTCCTTCCTGTTGCTGTGAATTATTCTGTGGCACATCAGCGTGTAAAACAGAAGCCAAACAAAAGGTAGTTGTTTGTTTGGACTCAGACTGACTTGGCTTCATTTTAAAAAGATTCCCTTTCCGTCTTGGCCCTGTGTTAAGAGGGAATATTGTTTTTGTATTGGTAAATCTGGAGCAACTGAATCCTCCAAGCTATTCCAAGCAACAGAACACCATTATGTTCCCTCTTCTGGTCCTGTTTCCTAACATACTGTGAAAGAATCAAGGCACTCCAATGTAACAAAAAGGAATTACCACTTTAAGGGGGAGGTTCTACTGTGGGTGATTTGAAAGGCTACTGATTCCTCCAAACAATGGCAGAAAACAGATACCCTCAATGGTTCTAATGGGGGATCTGTTTCGTGGCATAGTTTGGAGGAATCTGAGACCTTTCAGTTCACCAACCAAAGAATCTCCATTTTACCCTGGAACACGAACCTTCTTTTTTTGTTTTTTGTCACTCATACACAAACATATATTGCCGTATTATGGTTGGTATGCAAGGACGTTCGTGGTGTTTACGATGGTGTGCTACCGGTACGACGGCTGTATTGTTTTTCTATGGGTCCATCGTACGGCTATATTTTTGTTTTTCTATGGGTCCATCGTACCGGTACCACGCCGTCGTATGCACCACCACCAATATTCTTGAATAATTATGAAGGCTGTATTATTTTTTATGGGGCCATCGTACCTATACCACACCGTGGTATGCACCACCAATGTTTTTTCTTGAATAATTACAACGGCTCTAGTTTTGTTTTTCTATGCAGCCATCGAAGTACCGATACCAAAACCATCGTATACACCACCACCACCACCACCACCCCACAAAGTTCTTGAATATAGTCCATTATTTGGCAAGGCTATCCCCATCGTATACACCACCCCACAAAGTTCTTGAATATAGTCCATTATTTGGCAAGGCTATCCCCATCGTATACACCACCCCACAAAGTTCTTGAATATAATCCATTATTTGGCAAGGCTATCCCCATCGTATATACCACCACCACCCCACAAAGTTCTTGAATATAGTCCATTATTTGGCAAGGCTATCGGACCGACCCGTGATGGATTTAAGCCCCCCTCCCCCTCCCCCCTCCTCCCCCCTGTCTGCGACCACGATTGTCTCCCGGGAAGGTGGGACGGGCGGGTGTGGCTGAGGTGTGGAAAAAACGATTCACGGGGATTTTGTTTATATATATATGTATGTGTATATATATTTTTTTTTCGTGTTTCTGGGACTCTGTGGGTAGGGTCAAGTTTGAGGTACTGTACATACACACATACACACACACATGTATACGCACGCACACACATACACACACATATACACACCTGCCTGCCTCCTGACCTCACCTGTCACTCACACACACACACACACACACACACACACACACACACACACACACACACACACACACACATACACACACACACACACACACACACACACACACACACACACACACACACATGTGGAATATAATTTATGATTATCTTCAAACCATCTCTATATATTTATTTGTCCATCATTATAATATTTCCTGGAGTAACCTGGAGGAATCATTTACTCCAGACTCACTAACCAACAACACTGAACTGTAACTAACCACTCCCATTAACCAACCACTGATATTTCGTTAGTTATGATCTACCTTTCTATTGCAAAAAAAAAAAAATAATAATAATAATAATAATAAAAAAAAAATAATAATAATAATATTTTTTTTAATAATAATAATAATAATAATAATAAAAAAAAAAAATAATAATAATAATAATAATACAAAAATAATAATATTAATTAGAAAAATAAATAACAAACTTGCCTTGGGTACAGTTGCCTCCAAAATTTTCAAGACACTACCTGCCAGAGTCTAACATGAAGGTAGTGTCTCGAAATTTTTATGAGACAACTGTACCGACTAACGATTCATGCCAACTAACTCACAAACAGTGCATGTATAATGATCTATTCTAGTTTGTTTGTTTGTGTGTAGTTTGTGTGTAGTGTGTTTGTGTGTAGTTTGTTTGTGTGTAGTTTGTTTGTGTATAGTTTGTTTGGTGTAGTTTGTGTGTAGTGGGTTTGTTTGTGTGCAGTGTGTTTGTGTGCAGTGTGTTTGTGTGTAGTTTGTTTGGTGTAGTTTGTGTGTAGTGTGTTTGTGTGTAGTGTGTTTGTGTGTAGTGTGTTTGTGTGTAGTTTGTTTGTGTGCAGTGTGTTTGTGTGTAGTTTATGTATAGTTTATGTGTAGTTTGTGTGTAGTGTGTGTGTGTGTAATATTCATGAAGCTACTACTACTACTACCATTTTGCTAGTTAATTATGCTCCTCAGTGTTCATTTTTGTCTGGCCCGACAGTCTGGACACTAATTGGAGGGACTGTGTGTGTGTGTGTGTGTGTGTGTGTGTGTGTGTGTGTGTGTGTGTGTGTGCATGGGTTGATATAATTTTGTGGGAAAAATGAGTGTATAATTTGGTAACATTTGTGGTGGTAATCATGGTTATCCTGTATGTGTGTCTAAGGTCCCATGTGGGTTTTGTAATGATCTTATATCTTTATTGGTTATCATAATTAATGCTGTGTGTGTGTGTGTTTGTGTGTGTGTGTGTGTGTGTGTGTGTGTGTGTGTGTGTGTGTGTGTGTGTGTGTGTGTGTGTAGTCAGGATAAATATATAAATAGATCCATTGCTACCTACAAAATTCCTTCAGTGGTATTAAGTTTGTATATTCGTTTGTTTGTATTCCTTCTTTTAACTCGTTAGCTTGTTTGTAAATTCCTTCGTCTTTCTGTCTTGTAGCTATTTTAATTTCTTGATATTAGGCGCCGCAACATCGAGGTCATAGAGCGCCAGAAAACGGTGATTGAGAGGTGAGACAGCAAGCAGGAAGGAAATAGAAATAAAAGAGGGATGTCTAGTATAGCGAGATAACCAGCTACTGTAACTCGAACCCTGAAGCATTAAGGGAACAGTACCGGTATACTTTTGGTACATTGGAGTGCCTTGATTCCTCCAAAGTATGCCACGAAACAGAACCATATGGACAAATATAATGGTGTTCTGTTGCTTGGATTAGTTTAGAGGAATCATTATCTACAAAAAAGCCAGAACTATACTCTTTCCTTAAACTGTATGTACCGTCTTTACTTACTACTAAATATTGGTAGGCATGTGTTTGATAATGACTGGAGTGTGTAAAAAGAATGAGTGTTGATGTTAAAGTGAAGGTGATCAACTGCATATACTTCACTTACTATCTATATATTGGTATATTTGATAAAGCCAGGAAGGAGTGTGTGAAAATAATGAGTGTGGATGTTGATTAAAGTGAAAGTAAACAGCTACATATACCCTCACTTACTTTCTATATATTGGTATATTTGATAAAGACAGGAAGGAGTGTGTGAAAATAATGAGTGTGGATGTTGATTAAAGTGAAAGTAAACAGCTACATATACCCTCACTTACTTTCTATATATATTGGTATATTTTGATAAAGACAGGGAGGAGTGTGTGAAAATAATGTGTGGATGTTAAAGTGAAAGTTAAACAGCTATATGTACCGTCCTTATATACTTATTACATATTGGCATGCATATTTCATAGACCGCAGTGTGTGTAAATAATGAATGTGGATGTTGAAAGTAAAAGTGAGGAGATGGTGAGAATAATGATGTGTAAGGATAGTGGCTGTGATAGTGAAGATGATGAGGTGAGGTGATGTAAGGTGAGGTGAGGTGAGGTATAGGTCTGATGAAGTGATGTAAGGTGAGGTGAGGGAGGTATAGGTCTGATGAAATGATGTGAGGTGAGGTGAGGGAGGTATAGGTCTGATGAAGTGATGTGATGTGAGGTGAGGGAGGTATAGATATGTAGGTCCACACTCTCCCTACCTCATCAACCATTACTCCACTGACGACCTCATTGTTCCCTTCAAACGAGGCGAAATTCCTCGTTATATCGGCGTCCCCAACTTTTTTGTGAGTCGGGTTGTTATTTGGGAATCACAACGTATAAGCAAAAATAATGCCCACCGAGATATTTTCGCTCTAAATTACATGAATTATTATTCTGAAATGAGAAAGCTATGATTTATTTCTTATTTTAAGCATGCAGTTCACATAAAGATTTTGTTGTTTTGTTTCTGTATTAAAATGGAGGCCAAAACACATTTTAATTAGCGCCGAGCATCATGTTTCATAAAATAATGCTGCTGCCTGGACCAACCACGTAATGTTGTCCTTTGTAAAAGTGCCTCCAGCAGCGACTCTCCCTGCCTGTCTCTCTGTCTGTCTGTCTGCCTGCCTGCCTCTCCACGGTCTGCCTCTCTGCTTGCACCTTGTATCTCTCCCCCTGCACCTTGTATCTCTCTCCCTGTACCTTGTATCTCTCTCCCTGTACCTTGTATCTCTCTCCCTGAACCTTGTATCTCTCTCCCTGAACCTTGTATCTCTCTCCCTGAACCGTGTCTCTCTCTACCTGCACATTGTCTCTCTCTCTCTCTCTCTCTCCCTGCACACTGTATCCTGCTGTACCATGTATCTTTGTGCTCCTTGTATACCTGCTCCTTGTATATCCCTCCCTATATGCACCTTTTATTTTTGTATATCCCTGCACCTTGTATCCCCTTGCATCTTTTATCCCTTGTATTCTTGCACGTTATCTCTCCCTGCTCCTTGTACAGCCACGATCAAATAACCACAGACGCTTTCCTTCCATCGTAATAAATATCTTGGTAATAAAGAACAACACGTGTATGATTTTGCAGCACCTCATACTAATAATTGAGGGGGTTGAGTTGACGTAAGGTGTTGTTGTATGATTATATTTTGATATGATACTGATTTATTTGTACGATGGAAGGAAAGTTCTTCGGAGGAATACGCAACCTGTTTCCTAGTTCTTCAGATAAGTGACCCTGTGATGTAGTCAGAAAATTGGAGATAAATGAGTCCTTCAAATATTGCCACGAAACACACACACACCTATATGGAAGCTTGTCTCGTGGCATGGTCAGGAGGAATCAGAAGCCTCCAACTTTCGTACACAATCACAGGGTCCTTAGGGCGAGTTAGGAATTTATATATTATTTGATGTTAGTTCTAAATAAATAAATAATATATATATATATATATATATATATATATATATATATATATATATATATATATATATATATATATATATATATATATATATATATATATATATATATATATATATATATATTAGCTATAAAGAGAGGCTTCTGTAATGAATATATTATGATAATGTTGTTTGCATAATAGTACTGTTGTTTGTTTGTTTGCATTATATATATTAGTTATAAAAATATATTATTAGCTACAGAGACAGGCTCCTGGAATGAAAATATTTTATCATTTTGTTTATATTAGAAACTGGTACTGTTGTTTGCTTGTAGCTTTATATATTGTCTGACTTTAGTTATAAAATAGATATATCATAAGAAACAAGAAACGGGGAGAAGAAAAACAGTGAAATAAACGATAAGAAACCGTAATAATAATAATAATAATAATAATAATAATAATAATTAATAATAATAATATACAAAGCATGGAAGGGGGCGAAAGGGAGTAAGGAAAGTGAATGTCGAAGAGAAACCAAAAACCAAAATGGAAATGTTAAAAAGATTGAAAACCTCTGTCCTGGCTGGTGAGGTGAAGGTATGAATTTTGTCCCTGACTGTACCTAAACCCCTTCATCCCTTCTGCGGCACCAAAGTGAAAAAGAGTTAACACTTTACCCAAAAACTGCCCGGCAAGGGAATTCGACCAGGACCTGAACCTAAACTCTCTCTCTCTCTGTCTGTGTCTGTATGTCTCTCTCTCTCTCTCTCTCTCTCTCTCTCTCTCTCTCTCTCTCTCTCTCTCTCTCTCTCTCTCTCTCTCTCTCTCTCTCTCTCTCTCTCTCTCTCTCTCTCTCTCTCTCTCTCTCTCTCTCTCTCTCTCATCCTCTTCCCCTCCATTCCGTCTGCATAAAAAAAACAGGAAAGAGTTAACTAGTCTTAGAGGAGTGGAATTTGTTTTATTATATTTTATTCATATTTTATTTATTCATTTAATTTTTATTTATTATATTTTATTTTTATTTTATTTATTCATTTATTTATGTTTATATATATATATATTTTTTTTATTTATTCTTTTTTTTATTTTTTTTTTTTTTTTTTTTTTGTACATCTAGTTTAGTGTATATATCCATCTTAAGATGGATTATTATTACTTAGGGAATGTAATAAGAAAAAAAATATATATATTCATTTGCTGTGGTTAAATTATTATTATTATTATTATTATTATTATTATTATTATTATTATTATTATTATTATTATTTGAGGTTGTTTTATCATTATTATTAGGTGAAGGATTGCGTCGGTAAATGGATAGAAAAATATAATAAAAAACTATCCTACCTTGCCCGTAATATTCCTACGATCGGCGTGTGAAATTATTAAAGATGTTGCCCAAATCTTGTTGCATCTAATAGTCGACGAAACCTTTTAATTTATATACATTAAGGACCCTGTGATCGTGTATGAAAATTGGAGGCTTCTGATTCCTCCTGACTATGCCACGAAACAATCTCCTTCCATATAGGTGTGTGTGTGTGTGTGTGTGTGTTTCGTGGCAATATTTGAAGGACTCCTATATCTCCAATTTTCTGACTACATCACACAGGTCCTTAAGAGTTAAAAAAAAAAAAAAAAAAAAAAAAAAATATTATTATGCACTTTGTTATGTTGGGAAAAAAAAATCCATTGCATTATTTTTATGTTACGGGACAAAACGTTAGCATTACACTATGCATGATAAAATATTTGTACCCGTTTAAGGGGAGAGTATACTTTTGATAGATTGGAGTGCCTTGATTCCTCCAAAGTATGCCATGAAACAGACCCATATGAAGAAAAATAATGGTATCCTGTTGCCTGGAATAGTTTGGAGGAATCATTATCTCCAAAAATGTTCAAACTATACCCTCCCCTTAAATGCCTGCGTCTATTTTTATAAACACCAGACGATTACATAACCGCAAAGATTGAGGTTACCACATGACATTACCAAATTACCACAAAGACATGTACAGTTGGCCACACATGAAGCTGGTATGGCTGTTTACTCGTGAAGTGGCTACAAAAGTAAGGAAAGTGAAAAAAGATTACTGTCTACTTTCTACTGTCTACTTGTAAACAATCTATAACATTTACTCACTTTCCTTCCTGTTGTAGGTATATTATAAGTAGCGAGGCGTACCAGATTCATATGTGGGCAAATGTATGTACCGTATAATTATATTTTTCTAGATTGGCTCGCCGCCTTCTTAACCTAACCTAACCTAACCTAAACTAACCTAACCTAACCTAACCTAACCTAACCTAACCTAACCTAACCTAAACTAACCTAAACTAACCTAACCTAACCTAACCTAACCTAACTAAACATAACCAAAATTAACATAACCTCAATAAACCAAACCTAAACAAAATTAACCTTAAGGGGGAAGTTCTGTGTTGGTAAATCTGAAGCAACATAATCCCTCAAATTATTCCAAGCAACAGAACACTATTATTTTTGCTCTTCTGGTCATGTTTCTTAGCATGCTTTGGAGGAATCAAGGAACTCCAATGTACCAAAAAAGAATTACCACCTTAAACAAAAAACTAAACTAATTTATCGTAACCTACGGACTATGACGGACACTAAGGGCTTTCGTATTCCAAGTGGTGATGTTGTGACGAGGAATACAACACCTACAACACCCCTTGAGATGACACGAGGGTTGGAGGTGGGCAGTAATAACACACACACACACACACACACTTTCTCTCTCTCTCTCTCTCTCTCTCTCTCTCTCTCTCTCTCTCTCTCTCTCTCTCTCTCTCTCTCTCTTTATCTCTTTCTCTCTCTCTCTCTCTCGCTCTCTCTCTATCTATCTATCTATCTATCTATTTATCTATCTATCTATCTATCTATGTATCTTTCTCTCTCTCTCTCTCTCTCTCTCTCTCTCTCTCTCTCTCTCTCTTGTTCTCCATTTCCCAAACACATTCATAAATAGGAGAGTACTTGTCTATGTTAATTTTCCTGGGTTTGATCTGGTGATGAAACGAATGTCCTCTTATCTGTGTTATGTGTCATGGAGATACAACCCATTTTAATTAAAGAGGGGGGTATTGAGGTGATGTAAATTTTGGTTATCTTAGGTTAGGTTAGGTTAGTTTAGGTTAGGTTAGGTTAGATTAATTTAGGTTAATTTAGCTTAGGTTATGTTATGTTAGGTTAGGTTAGTTTAGCTTAGGTTAGGTTAGTTTAGTTTAGGTTAGGTTAGGTTAATTTAGATTATTCATACTTATAACAAGAAATGTTTGTAAATGACAGAAAATAGGAGGAAGGAATTCTATATACTTTACTTATATAGACTCAATATGTGTGTGTGTGTGTGTGTTCTACCGCCTCCCTCTTACCATCACATTTCCTATTCGCCATCCATTGTTAAAGTTATTTCTATCTCTATTTAAAATAGTTCTATCTCTAATTGCTCTAGTATAATTTTAGCTCAATTTGTTATAGTATAAGTCTATCTCTAATTGTTACACTAAGATTCTATATTTACATGTTACAATATAATTCATCTTAATTTGTTACGATTCTGTCTCTAATTATTACAGTATTATTCTGTCTCTACATGTTACAGTATTATTCTGTCTCTAATTATTACAGTATTATTCTGTCTCAAATTATTACAGTATTATTCTGCCTCTAATTATTACAGTATTATTCTGCCTCAAATTATTACAGTATTATTCTGCCTCAAATTATTACAGTCTTATTCTGTCTCTAATTATTACACTATTATTCTGTCTCTAATTATTACACTATTATTCTGTATCTAATTATTACAGTATTATTCTGTCTCTAATTATTACAGTATTATTTTATCTCTACATGTTACAGTATTATTCTGTCTCTAATTATTACAGTATTATTCTGTCTCTAATTATTACAGTATTATTCTGTCTCTACATGTTACAGTATAATTTTGTCTCTTTTCATCACTACATCATCCTCTCTCTACTTGTTACAGTTTATTTGTATCTATTTATTTCAGTATAATGTTATCTCTACAAGTTGCATTATAATTCTACATCTATTCATTCTATTTCTATTTTTACAGTATATTGCAGTATCATTATATCTATATCATCATATCATCATCCTCTCTTTCATTGTTACAGCATAATTTCTTCTATCTCAATTTCTTACCATAAATTTGTATCTCCACACACACACACACACACACAAAAAAAAAAAAAAAAAAAAAAAAAAAAAAAAAAAAACTATATGAAAGGAGCTTGTTTCGTGGCATAGTCAGGAGGAATCAGAAGCCACCAAGTCTCTTACATGATCACAGGGTCCTTAAGAAGATTCACAACCTGTATAAATGATGTATAAGTGATGTATAAATCTGGCATTGCTTATTTCACCTTCCTATTTAGTGCCACGATTGTGTAATGTATAAAACTGGCACTCCTTAAGCTGGCACTCCTTATTCTGCCTCCTTTTTTTAGTGCCACATCTGCCTAATATATAAAACTGGCACTCCTTATTCTGCCTCCTTTTTTAGTGCCACATCTGCCTAATATATAAAACTGGCACTCCTTATTCTGCCTCCTTTTTTAGTGCCACATCTGCCTAATATATAAAACTGGCACTCCTTGACAAACCATAGAACCTCCAAAATTTTGTTGGTAACTCTGGATCATCTGATTCCTCCAAAGTCTTCCAAGCAACAGGCCACCATTATTTTTTTTAAGCTGGTCCTATTTCCTGGCATACTTTGGAGGAACCAAGGCACTCAAATGTACTAAAAATATTCCTTTATGTTCAGAGGAAAGTCCGCTTCTGTTCGTCAGACTTAGATTATTACAATGAGATAGTGAAAGTAAATGAGGATAATGACAGAATAATAATGAATGAAGGTGGTGATGAAGAATGTGAATGAGGATAATGATAGGAAATGATAAATGAAGAGAATTATAGAAAAAATGAATGAGGATAATGTTAAAATAATAATGATTGAAGGTGGTGATGGAGAAAGTAAATGAGGATAATGAGAGAATGATAATGAACGAAGGTGATGATAAAGAAAGTAAGTGAGGAAAATGATAGAATGATAATGAAGAGAGAATAATAATGAATGAAGATGGAGAAATAAATGCGGATAATGATAGGAAATGATAAATGGAGGGAATGGTAGAGAAATAAATGAGGAAATTGATAGAAAAATAATGAATAAAGTTGATGAAGGAGAAAATGAATGCGAATAAATATAGTGACCCTGTGATGTAGTTGGAAAATTGGAGGTAAATGAGTCCTTCAAATATTGCCACGAAACACACACACACACACACCTGTATGGAAGGAGCTTGTATCGTGGCATGGTCAGGAGGAATCAGAAGCCTCCATTTCTCATACACGATCACAGAATCCTTAAGGGTGAAGTACAGTGTTGGCAAATCTGGAGCAACTGATTCCTCCAAACTATTCCAAGCAAACAGGACGCCTTAATTTTTGTCCATCTGGTTCTGTTTCCTGGTATATTTTGGAGGAATCAAGGCACTCCAATGTACCAAAAGTATACTCTCCCCTTAAACAGCCGCGATTAAGGGTTGATTCCACAGTGGTTGGTATTGGTTTGTAAGCACCCAAACGAAAGAATCTTAGCCATGTAAATGTCTTATGGTTGAATTATTTAATGAATTTGTTGAGTCGACTATACAGTGATCATCATTATCTAACTGTTGGATAAATTTTGTGAATACGGATACTCACTCAGCTTTTGGAAAATAATGAAGCCTTGCAATTACAAGTGTGGTTGGTTGGTTAGGAAGCTTACAAACAACTACCACTGTGGAATCAACCCTAAAATAATGAAGCCTTACAAGTGTGGTTGGTTAGGAAGCTTACAAACAAATACCACTGTCGAATCGGCACCTTGTCTCTTATAAATATCCAAATATACACACACACACACACACACACACACACACACACACACACACACACACACACACACACACACACACACACACACACACACACACACACACACACACACACACACACACACACACACATACACACATATCAACTCACTCTCCGAAATTCGTATCGTGCAAACGTTGGGAGACGGACTAAGTTTTTTTCTCTGACATTTAAAACATCTGGCGTTAGTCCGAATTTATGTCATATAGCATTAGCAATAGTTAAAAGACTATTTCTGAAGTAGTAGTTTAACTTGTATAGGCATGAGCACTTTCCTGTGATAAATACCTATAGTGTGTGTGTGTG
>JAWZYT010003145.1:0-21718 GCA_034508575.1 Petrolisthes manimaculis | reverse complement strand
CAACCCTAATGTTTTTCCTTTTCCTTTTCCCTCCCCCCCCCCCCCCCACGACTCCCCTTGTCTGTTGCTTCTACACGCCCTAAAATCTCGTTACGGAGTCATGTTTTAATCACTGGTACAGCCTGCTATTTCACCTGGGAAATTTACCCAAGCAATGCAAACTTGATGTCGGCACCTCCATTAAAATTAACAGTAAGTGGATCTCATACCGAAATAAACTAATACATTTAAACCAACACGAGTCGCTGTTAATCTATACACCTCGACCTTCTTCAAGTGCAGACAAATTCTATCAAAGTAACGACAAATATTATATTCACACAGATACCTGACAAATCTCCTCACACATAGTATTATATTTCACAAAGCAGAAGACAATTTTATTCCCTAAATCAACCATTGACAATCTATACCATAGGTAATTCCTACAAAATTGTGTTTTTATTTATGTTACGATAAACTACAGAACAGCATTGACACAGATAATTCTCTGAAAATACTCCTGAATGTTAATTAACACAATACCAGGGAATACCAACTATAAAAAAAAAAAAAAAATCCTCACCAAAATAAACTATAATGTGACCCATGTGTCAATATATTTCTCTACACATCACACAAGTTTCTCCAAAAGCGTTGACAAATTTCCGGCCTGAGCGACGTAAGGAGACCTGAGCTAGATGATAATAGTGGCAGGAAGCGGACGTGATGTCTCCCAACGCTGTCCTGCCGCCTCTCCGGACATTGGACCTACACTTGTAAGGAGCCTTATATTGATCAGTAATAACAATTGATAAGTAATGGACAATGATAGTACAAATCACTGTATGAAGCTTTTGTTTTTATAAATAATTGATATTGCTGTAAAATTTCATTAATCTTAATATATATGATACAGGAACATGAATATATAAGTTTTAGCTTGTCTAACTTGGTATTTCTAACATGTATATATATACATCACTGTACAAACAGAAATAAAACAAGTACAAGATTTCATGTTGTATCATTCTACATAACTAATAGATATTCAATTATGAGAAAGATAAGGATTAAACATATTGTTTTATTTATTTTTTCTACATATTCTTTTGCATACTTTCAATAAAGCATATTTCTACCTATGAAAATTTAATAAACCAAAGAGGAACACAAAAACAGGGTAAGCAGAGAACGAGATGGAGATGTGACGAGAGATAATTTACCAAAATGAACTGCAAAAAACGAAAACATAAAAATATGTCAGAAGAAATATTACTGTATCGAGTAGAGTTTTATCACTGATGATGATGATGAAATTAAATTATCCTAATGTGAGGGTAGGCACTTCAGGAATATTATGACTGTTTGGTTTCCTCAGAATACATTTCCTATTGTCACTTAGAGATATGATAACTGATCAACATGACTGAATCAATCACAATATATTCAAGCATGACAGGGGACTTCATCTCAGGAAGGGGAGTAGAATTAAGATGGTATTTATACTGTACGTTTGCAAGTTACACAATATTATTTGACAACATGCAGAGGGGAAACTGTCGCTGTGGAAGATGAATGCCAGGAACGAGGGTCAATGAATCGCGTTAGGTACAAAGTTAATACATAATAATAATTTGAAAACACCTTGATAAATTCACCAGATCTTCAGTTGAGTTGTGATATCAGTAATGAAGATGATAAGATAAAATATTGTCCACAAACTGAAGGTTACTCATTACTCAATATTGTCCAATAAAACACACACTACCTTTAAATTTGTCAATCAAATCTTAGATGAAAAGAATATTTATGATAATGAAGAAATCCTTATTACTCTGTGTTATTAAGTATTATTTTATAGCCGGTCGTGCTAACATCTTAGAATCCTCTCGGTTATCTTACACCACGATGAGGTAATAATTTTATCAATGAATATTAAAGCGATTAGAATTTATAGCAGAAACTTAGACCGCTTGAAAATATATCTCGGGACTGAAGAAAAATATTATGTATATTGTCAAAACAAAAAGACGGACACTTCTATATAAGACGGCCAATGGTTAAGTTGATATTTTATTACAAATTGATAATGTTTTTGACAGTGATGAATGTCAAATTTTGGCAAACTTTGTGTGCTAACTGAATAAAGATGTAAAGGTCTTTTATTACAATTATGAAGTTTTTATTGTGCATTCAAACTAAGGTGATAACAAGGGAGAGAGTGAGCAAACCACAGAATTTATGGTTACTTTTACAACACAAGTTCTGAAATTGTTGCTCATTCTTCGTGCATTTTCATAAAGTTTTTCATTTTTCTTTACAGCAAGTTTCAAGTGCTACTTTTCCCCTGTGCTTTCATTTTCTCTGAGGGCAGCATTTTGGGCTTAAAAATTATTGTATTCTTTAAAAACAAGGTAACGATTATGAAGTTTCTATTTCTGTCCCTGGGTAATGTAGCAAAGTCTTTATTCATTTTGGATGTATGCAGTAATTACAGAAATATAAATCCCCCAATGATCTAGTTGCAAAATTAGAGATAATTGAGTCCTTCAAATATTGCCACGAAACACCACTTATATGGAAGGAGTTTGATTTGTGGCATGGTCAGGTGGAACTAGAAGCCTTCAATTTACATACAAGATCACTCGTGGGTCCTTAAAGGAAGAAATTTTGTGTTGTAAATCTGGAGCAACTGACTCCTCCAAACTATTCCAAGCAACAGAACAAACACCATTATTTTTGCTCTTCTGGTCCTGTTTCCTAGCATATATTGGAGGAGGAAGGAATCAAGACACTCCAATGTACCAAAAAAGAATAATGACCTTTAATAACAATATGCTCAGAGGGCCAACATAAAAATAAATAAACACCACTAAGAAGAAGTATGTCTATTACCAGTAATTATAAAAGTATTGCAAACCAAAACAATATATAGGAGAGGTTCGGATGCCACCTTCTGTCAAATCACTCCCAGGCATGTTGGGATGTTGAAATGGACAGAAAGGAACGTTCTCTCTCTCTCTCTCTCTCTCTCTCTCTCTCTCTCTCTCTCTCTCTCTCTCTCTCTCTCTCTCTCTCTCTCTCTCTCTCTCTCTCTCTAAATGTCTCAACGGCTCGCCTTCGATTTCATTCCAATTCTCTCTCTCTCTCTCTCTCTCTCTCTCTCTCTCTGGCCAGCCTCCAGTCCTGCCGCCTCACCATTGCCACAGCCCCCCCCCCACTTTCCCCCTACAAGCACGGTAGGGGGGTGGGGGGGTGGACAGTGGCAGCCAAGAGCACATTTCCCTCCAACTTTGATTCCAATATTGATCGCATGTGTGTGTGTGTGTGTGTGTGTCCACCCCGACCAGCTGCAGTCTACATCATCATCACCACCACCACAATATCACCACCTAAATCATCACCATCATCACCACCAATTCCTTCACCACCACGATTATCACCATCACCAATTCCTTCACCACCATCATCATCACCACCACTACCAACGTTAACAGTCATCACCACAAGCATCACCATAATTTCACTACTACATCATTAATATCGTCACTATATTTGCAATCGTTGACTAGAGCCTACAACAGACACCACCATCACCATCACCATCACTATCACTATCACTAAATATATGTAACTAGGAATACCAAAAATGTCATCCCAATCGTTCACAGTAAATAATTATTTTGTTAAGATTTTTTATTTTTTTTTCCCGTATCTGGCAGCACTATGAATATGATGTGAAATTGTCTAGTGTTGTATGTATGAAAGGTAAAGATTGATCCATCCCATTATTATTGTCAGGTGGTATTTGATTTATAGTATTCTCGTCGCACGAAAAAACAAAATATTATCTCAGTTACTATACCCCAACACAAACAAACAAACAAATGAACAAACCAGGCTCATGACCGAACACATCCCTATTCCGGCGCAATTAATTAAAAAACAAAAATTAAAAATAAATAAAAACATCCCTATTCATGCAATCTGCTTCCTATAGGCACACAAAGCACTGCCAGACAAACCACGCACACACATGAATAAACACAGAAATCACATACACACACACACATGCAAAAACACAGAACACACATACACACATGCACACACACACATCCATAAACACACACGCATACACACACATGCATAAAAACAGAATGCAAACACACTTACATGCAAAAACACAGAACACACACACATGCATAAACACAGAACACACATACACACACACATGCAAAAACACAGAATGCACACACACACATGCATAAACACAGAATGCAAACACACTTACATGCAAAAACACAGAACACACACACAAATACATAAACACAGAACACACACACATGCATAAACACAGAAAAAACCACCACACATAAATACATAAACACCCACACATAGAACCACAGAACACACACAAACACACGACACACACATCGCCGCAGCTACTTCCCATGAAACCAGGCAAAGAAATGAAGGTTCGTCGGTAATTCCCTCTGTCTTCACTCAATCACAACATTGCTTAGCCGTCCTACCCACCAAAGTCAGTCAGTCAGTCAGTCACCCTCACCACAACCATTTCTAAGGCGACCACAACAACTCCAGTCTTGTCTTCTATCCTTTCCACAACTCCAGTCTCGTCCATCCTTTTCACAACAACTCCAGTCTCGTCTTCTATCCTTTCTATACAACAACTCCAGTCTCGTCTATCCTTTCTATACAACAACTCCAGTCTTGTCTTCTATCCTTTCTATACAACAACTACAGTCTTGTCTATCCTTTCTACAACAACTATTATTATTATTAAGGATATTGCATACTTTTGGTACACTCGCAATCCAAAATATGTAGCCAGGAAGGGAAGAGGCTGGTATAGGCCCCAAAGATCATAATATATCACAAATGAAAATGAGACAGAGAGGAGGGAAAGAAAGTCACATGAACTAGTTATAAACACTATAACAATATCTACCACCCACCCACCACCTCAATGCTTTCACCACCAATACAAGCACTCACTCTACAAGCACTCACCTTACAAGTACTCACCTTACAAGCACTCACCCTACAAGCACTCACCCTTCAAGCACTCATCCTTCAAGCACTCACCCTACCTGTCATACCCACTAACAATGACACATTATTCCTCACCATCACGATCATTATCAACAACATCAACAAAAGCAATAACAAGAACACATTCATTGACCACAAACTACCTCCACCTCCAATACACACTGCATGTCTCTCCATTAATAACATTGTGTCCTTATTAAATATTAAGGTTACCTATGATCATCAAGCATTATATTACATCGTGTCAACATTGTTCTCCAAGCATTGTATATCATGATCTGTTGTTTCATTTTTCCATGGAGACACGTCAGGATTCCATTGTGCAAGAAAATGGAATAGTTGCCTGTCATAATACACTTTCTGGTCCTGATAACTGTTATGTGACACTATGTGCTCAACTTCCAGGCTTCATATAAAAGTATGTGATGATAAATGTATCTGTACGTATCTATGACAAATATTAATAAAATATATGCTTATATATTTGCACTAGTTTATGTAGTAACCTAACAACATATACTTATTATGTCCTCAAAATGTGCTTCATTATACAACTGCATAATTATTTGCACCTTACCATCTTTATTTCTTCCCTTGTCATAATATAGCCGCAATCATTACCACTATCAATTGTTAATAGTTACAGGATTAATACTTAAATATTATGGATTATAAATCCTTGTAATTAAAAGATCACTCGTTGTTGCTACCATATAAGCAGCTATTACTTAAGAAATACATCATTCTTGCTCAACTTCAAGTGATAAAATACAGGCACTGAGGAGACATATGAACTTTTCTTATGGACAGTACAGCTTGGCTCCTCCCCTTCCTTCCTTCCTTGCATTGCATTGGTATAACACAACCCCATTACCAGCGCCACCCTGACCCACCTCTTCCATCCACAAAATAAGCACCGTTTTACCCACTACCATAGCCACGTCTCACAACTTTTCATTAACACTTTGCGTTTCGTTCGCAAACTTTTCACTCTTCCTGCCTGCCTGGTCAACTGAGCCCCTCCCCCCTAGATCTCTCTTTCTCTCATTCTTTCTCGTTTTCTTCCGTCCTTTCAATCACACATTTTTTTTACAAATATTGTGACCTTCGTGCCTATTGCTATATTGAATAGAGGAGCTCGTTTAGATAGTAATTATGTGTTGCTTTCGCATCTACTGTATGCTACTTCTCTCTCTCTCTCTCTCTCTCTCTCTCTCTCTCTCTCTCTCTCTCTCTCTCTCTCTCTCTCTCTCTCTCTCTCTCTACCCTTGCCTTCCCTACCCTCCCCCCTTCACCCCCCCTTTTCCTTCCTGCATCCATCCCTTCCTTTCCTGCCTTTCTTTCTCCCTTTTGCCTTTGCCCATAACCCCCCTCCCCCCCCCCCCCGAGCACAACACCACCACCGTTCCTCTTACTTTACTGCCAACATACATACATACATACATACCCCTTCTCTCCCTCCCTTTTCCCCTTCCCCTTTCCCTCCCTCCCAGTCGCCTGCATTCAAACACGCTCACAAAGCAATCCGAAAATGCCCCAACTTTTTGCCTGTGAAACCATTACATCATTAGGAATCACATCATTCACGGAGGTTTACGCCAGGGGTGGGGAGAGCGCTTGCTGCCGATGGAAAATGCTGTGTGTGTGTGTGTGTGTGTGTGTGTGTGCTGATGGATCTTTATGCATATTTACAGATGTACGAACTTGTAGTCTATATGGAAGGGATATAGTATTCGTTGTTACGCGTAAATACTCAATAACAGACTTAGAATAGTACTGGCGTGCCAACCTACAAGGAAAAAATATTTGGTACGCTGTAGTATTTATATGAACTTACACAGTTGTTGTATTTATACATGCCTATATATTATTCTAGTATATATAGTACACAAATGTTAATTATACAGTATTTGTTCGGCCTTAGGTCTTCTGTACATAATATTAATGGGAGATTATACTTTTGGTACATTGGAGTGTCGTAGTTCCTCCAAAGTATACCAGGAAACAGAACCAGATTAGCAACAATACTGGTGGACTATTGCTTGGATTAGTTTGGAGGATTCAGTTGTTCCAGATTTACCAACACTATACTACCCTCTTAACTATTGACATATCCATGCACCGAACAACAAGCAACAACCAACATGCTCTCCCTCACAACACCTCCTTGGAAATTTCGTTCATAATCTTATCCTCTTCTGTGATTGTTTTTATTTCAGAGAATGGGTGTCGAATAAAGCATTTCACATCTCTAATTGCATGATGACTCCTCCCCATAAATCATGTTAATTAGACACAGACAAATTGAAAGTTACAGGTAACCGCATATAATATTTCGTTGCCCACTCAGTATAGGCGAATCAATGAATGAAAATTAGCCTAATACGTTCTTCACACAACCAAAAATTACCTGTGTTAAATAGCGACTACGTCAATATGCATAATATGAGATTAACAGACCGACTGCCACATTTTTTTACTTTGAACAAATGTGAAAATAATTATGTTTAGTTGGGAATTGTAAATATAGACAAGTAGACTGTACTGTTATATTAAATAAACAAAAGGCCTCTATTAAGACAAGATTAACTATTAGTAGCCTATATAGAATGTAAACAGCATATTTTTTGTGTGTTTTAGGAGTACAAATATTAACACATATATTAGCAAATGTTATCACAGAGATGATTCCTCAAAGATTTAATAAGATATCAGATGAAAAATTATGTTTCTATATCAGATATTCTTTTTTTTTTATCCTGACAAAGCGAATTAAATATGGCTTTACAATATTGGTTTCAAATTTACAAATAGTGGTTTTATTTTCCTATTGAGAGAATCTATAATCCACATCGGAGGGACACACCAATATATAAAACTGGTTAATGAACAAAATTATTTATCAATCACACCTTCCCTCCAAATTTCTATAACTATTTATTTTGTTATTGACGGACAACAAAATATTTACAAACAATTTTTTCCCCAAAGCAAAAAAAAATAAAGAACTAAATAAATATATTTCATCCATTTATTTTTAGATGTGAAAACAGCACAAAAATATATTCATGACAGTTCCATCCATTTCTGGATTTCAAAACAGAATACAAATCAAACATAAACCATTTCCATCGACTTGTACATACAAAAATAGAGTTGTGTCATTTTCCTCTCCACTCCTAGATATTAAAACCAAACAAAATACAACCATGAGATTTCCTATATATACATAACAACACGAGGGAAAATAACACAGCTCACACAACGAGTAAAATACAACCCCCATGAGATTTCAACACTATATAGGGAAAATAACACGGCTCATACAACGACGAGTAAATTACAGGAACCATGAGATTTCCTATATACATAACAACACTATATAGAAAATAAGAGCTCACACAACTAGTAAAATTGGAGGTATAAGGATCTACATGGGTATAATAACTCCCTCCTTTACTTCTCCCTGTAGAGTGATTCCTCATCGTACAAAAGGGATCGTATTATACTTCACGCCTCGGGACAATTAACCTCACCAGATACAGGGGCACAAGTGGCCAATTCCACCGACTAACATGAAATATAGCCAATACCCTCAGTCGTAGTCACCCATTTTTTCCAACAGCGTCTACGGTATTGAGTGTGTGTGTGTGTGTGTGTGTGTGTGCATGTATATAATCAAGAGAAGGGAGCAATCAAGCAGAGTGGGAGTCAAGTTGCTATTCAGTAAATATTAAACAAGATCTCTGACGTCAGGAAACAACACAAGGAAATCCATATAATATTTTATCTCAAATACTGATGTTTGTTTATATATAATACTGTTTGTTAATGTGCATCGAGGGTGTCATAAGAAAATCATTATGTATCTACCACTTGTTTACGAGATTTTATAAAGCATTTTTATTATTATTATTATTAGGGACAACTTATATGAACCATGGCTTAGCTTAGGATTCTACAACAGTACTCCCAATAAATTTCTTGCATTTTAGTATTGACTATCAAATGTATGTGTGTGTGTGTGTGTGCGTGTGCGTGTGTGTGTGTGTGTGTGTGTGTGTGTGTGTGTGTGTGTGTGTGTGTGTGTGTGTGTGTGTGTGTGTGTGTGTGTGTGTGTGTGTGTGTGTGTGTGTGTGTTTCTTTGAACTTGTGTATTTTTTTAGTGTTTCAAAATGTGCAAATTGGTCGGCTAAACGTACATAAAAGAACTTGTGCGTGTTTGGTTTAGAGTGTATGTGTGTGTCTTTTTTGTGTGTATATGTGTGTCTTTTCAGTGTGTATATGTGTGTCTTTTTAGTGTACAGCCACAACCAAATATCCACTGACACTTTCCTTCCATCGTAGTAAATATCTTTGGTAATAAAAAAAACAACACGTGTATGATTTTGCAGCACCTCATATTAATAATTGAGGGGGTTGAGTTGACATAAGGTGTTGTTGTATGATTATATTTTGATATGATACGGATTTATTTACACGATGAAAGGAAATTATCGGTGGTTATTTG
Source organism: Petrolisthes manimaculis (assembly GCA_034508575.1). Classification (NCBI taxonomy): domain Eukaryota; kingdom Metazoa; phylum Arthropoda; class Malacostraca; order Decapoda; family Porcellanidae; genus Petrolisthes; species Petrolisthes manimaculis. Next base: position 12,153 of record JAWZYT010003145.1, on the reverse strand, counting down.
ATTGTGGCTGTGCATATGTTTATATATAATTATAAGTGTGAATGTTTTATATATCTTCATCCCTGTAGCCTATAATTATGTTGACCCAAGTCCAAATACATTAGAGAAATATGAGTTTCTTTAGATGTATATACACAGTAGAAACGTATATATCGATCCCCATCCATCCATCTATGTATGAGAGTACCAATGTCTCTCTCTCTCTCTCTCTCTCTCTCTCTCTCTCTCTCTCTCTCTCTCTCTCTCTCTCTCTCTCTCTCTCTCTCTCTCTCTCTCTCTCATCCATCTATATCCATGTATGAGTGTCAATACCTCCCTCTCTATCTCTCTCTCTCTCTCTCTCATTTCCTTTACCATATGGGACGCTATCCCTTTCATTCTCTCTCTCTCTCTCTCTCTCTCTCTCTCTCTCTCTGCTATACGTGGGAGTTAGGGTGGCGGGATATTTTTTGCATTACAGAGATTAAAGAGGAGTGAGGCAGCGTTGGCCGGCGTGATTACTTGCCGTCGGCCGTGTCCCTGCACCTCAGATTAAGTTTCCCGGGACCTGCTACCCTCACCCAAATGACTCACAAGTTCAGAAAGGAAAAAAAAAAACTGAGGGAACTTGAGAGCTGATGACCTTTCCCAAATTTAAGTCAAAAGGAAGTAAATAAAAAAAATATGTTTTGAGGAACTTAAGGCCTTTCTCAAATAAGTCACAAGGAAGAATAAAAAACTGAGGGAACTTGATACTTGATAACCTTTCCCAAACAAGTCACAAAGAAGTATATATAAAAAAGTCTTGAGGAATTTGAGACTTGATGACTTTTTCCAAATAAGTAAAAAGGAAGTATACAAAATAAAAAAAAGTCTTGAGGAACTTGAGACTTGATGTTTCCAAATTTGTCCATATACGAGAAAACGGTTACCTGGAAACTCCCAAAATATGAATTCAGAACGTATGATTAAAATATAGGGAAGGTTTTGAAAGCTGACTCTGCTTTCGAATTTAGAATGAAAGTCTAATCATGAATACGAACAAAAAGAAATATATCATAGCGGTGCAATGAAATAAATAATGATGTCTCTGAAAAGTGTAGAAAATACTTTAAGATTTGATGTGATATAAAATTAAAAAAAAAAAAAAACAGACAGATTAAGTATAGTCATATCAAATGTAACATACACACACACACACACACACACACACACACACACACACACACACACACACACACACAGAGGGAAATAAAATGAGCCAGGAGACTGATGATGACGGTCGACCTCAGATGGGAAGCAATCAATAGCCACAAGTTTCAAGTCCAGAGAAAAAAACTTGAACAGGCCTGATGGTACGGAAGTTGGGGGATGAGAATCACAAGTTACAAGGGAAAAAAGAAAGAGAGAGAGAGAGAGAGAGAGAGAGAGAGAGAGAGAGAGAGAGAGAGAGAGAGAGAGAGAGAGAGAGAATCAAGCACTAAACTTGATGATCAAAATAAAATTATTTTAAAGGGTTTGCACGAAATAAGGTAAAAGTCAAGATGAACTCCATATCAAGAAATTATATACATACTGGAAAAAATTATGATTGGTGTTTTGTTAGACATCTATCTGTTCTCCTTGTAAGTGGGAGAGAGATAGATAGAGAGAGAGAAAGAGAGGTGCCCAGAGGAATAACTTTACCACTGAAAGCTTATTGGGAATAGGAAAATTATCCCTGGTAATGAAGAGGGCTAATATGAGTAGAAATGTATAATAAATAAAATAGGGCGGCATTATATCAGATGATTACATGAAACAATTTGGGCGGTTTGGACACCAGAAAATCCTGCTTGGTCATATTTTTATAATCATGGTATTTTATATTTTTGTCATTGCTGTCCCGTGCTATGTATGCCTTCTGTGTGCTAAGGATTGATATGTTAAGGGACCCTGTGATGTAGTAAAAATATTGGAGATAAATGAGTCCTTCAAACATTGCCACTAAACACCACCTATAGGGAAGGAGCTTGTTTCGTGGCATGGTCAGGAGGAATCAGAAGTGTCCAATTCTCATACACGATCACAGGGTCCTTAATGGGAAGCAATGATGAAGTAAGTTGTGTGGTTCAGTATAAAACTTTCCTATGATAACTTTTTTCATAGGCCTTTACTCTTGCTGTAAGACTGACGAAACAACAAACAGTGCTTGGTATATAAATTGCGAATGAAAACATACTGATCTTGGTTCATACATTATTATTTGAGTAAACTACAAGATATTCTACAGTTGTATTTACTGCCTTGTAATAATATCACTTTTATTGATGCTTCTCTTCTTAAAATAAATAATAATATGTACTGTACCAATAATATACCGTATATTATTTATATACATGTGCATCAATTACCTGTCAGTTATCATGGTTACTAAAATATTTCCTGTATAAATTTGTGAATAAACTAAGGAAAGAAGTTGGAAAAAATAATAAAACACAGAGTAGAATTAAGGTAAAAGAGAGAATAATATTTTATGATTGAGCGAGAAAATTTATCATGAATGGATGTAAAATATTTTCATAATTTCGTAAAGTCAGCATCAAATCAGAGTCAACAGAAGCAGGGGTGAGAAAAAAATTCGTAAGGTCAGCAACACAAATCTGAGTAAACTGAATCAAAGTGTTGCCAAAAAAAAAATGAAATAAATAAAATAATCATGATATTAAATGAGTGTTAGAGAAATAAGCCATAAACGGGTGTGTGGAATATTATTACTCTGTGGGCACCTCATAGCAAGCACCACACTTAAAGCCGAGGCTCCATTCCTTCAAAAAAAGTGCCATTCATTTTTTCTGTAACGGAGTCAAAACAAACAGAGAGAGTCACGTGGCCTTGTTGCTTGCTCTCTTCCCTGGCGTAGATTTGCGTGTGTTTGCAAGCACCTCGCACCATTTACATATAATCGCATCCTATTAAATGTATAATATTATGTACTTATGATTAATTAACGTTATTGCCATTATTTTTATTTCTCCGTAATACTCTAAATCTTTCAAATGGCAAAGTTTGGGAATATAATGGGATAAACTAATTGCAAACTAAGTAAGATAATATTATTTTCGTGTATATAACAGGGCTAAAATCAGGTGATGTGTTCAGTAATAACAATGGGATGATGACAACAGTGTGGAGTGGGTACTATATAGACCAAAACAACCATAACACAGCGATACATAACACAGCAAATATCACCGAGATCTTTGGCTTTTTTGTATACACGTTTTTCTTCTTTGTCCGGCCAGTGATGATGATTATTATTATTAGACGTGGCACATGGTCAAAATGTCATCATTCCCCTGAAGTCAGTCAGTAATAATTCCTATCCTATTTCATTATGGTTTTTTGTTGTAAGCAGATTATGGCAGAGTGTTGGGTAATACTCCAGTAGCAACACTGGATTAGACACCCAACGACGAGACTCTAGCTACTGAACAAATGTCCTCCCAGTCAGTCACCAAGTCCAGCTAACGGGTTGCCCTCCCTTCCTTCCTTCAATACCTTCCTTCCTTCCTTCCTTCCTGCTTGCTTGTTTCTCTCTCTCTTACTCTTCCTTCCCCCAATTATATCTCCCTTCCTCTGTATCTATCTTTCTGTGTTTCTCTCCCTCGATCCCTCCCTTCAATACCTTCCTTCCTTCCTTCCTTCCTTCCTTCCTGCTTGCTTGTTTCTCTCTTACTCTTCCTTCCCCCAATTATATCTCCCTTCCTCTGTATCTATCTTTCTGTGTTTCTCTCCCTCGATCCCTCTTCATTCCTCCTTCACTGCCTCTCTGCTGTGTCGCATTCCGTCCCTCTCCTCTCCCTCCCCTTTTCCTCCTTTTCTCTCTCCTTGTGCCTTCCCTCCGCTTGACTGTCAGCTGACTACTTCCCTCCTCGTTCCAGCCTCCAATATCTGTTCTTCCTCCTTTCATTTCTACTTTGTACTTTTCAATAATCTCTTTCTGAACACAGTGTTTGTCTTTCACTCTTCTCATATTTTTCTTTCTATCTCTACCTCTTCTTTTCTCTTGAGTCAGCTTTCATTTTCCTTGTCTGCCTCCTCTTCTCTTTCTCCGCATTAAATTAATCAAATAGTTTCCTTACTAATAATAACTTCCTTGTAATAGTATAATAAGTTTTTGTCTTTGCACATGCGTTTATTTTCATACATCTAGTCAATAAAATCTAATCCTCTTCCTTTTTATTTTAATATTCATAAGAAAATTTCGGTGTCCAACTTTAATTATACATTAAAGCACGTGATACTGTTGATGCATTGCTTCTCAATTATTATATAAAAAAAAATGTACTTCAATATATCCATTCTACTTTGTGAAAATCTTATTGGTGTTTGACGTCTGTCCGACAACTACTCCCTTCCTGTTTCCTTCCCTTCCTCGCCCCTCCTCTCCTCTCCTCTCCTCTCCTCTACTCGGAAAGGTTTCTCTCCACACTGTATTTTCTGTTCCATATTATATTCTTTGTTAATTTCTTCCTCTATCCTCCTCCGCTCCAGAGAAAATAAAATAATATCTGTCTCATAATACACTGCTCCGTATATTAAAATGGGGTTAATTAATTGATGATATACTGACATTTTTAAAAGAAATTATATCTATACTTTCTCAAATCTTTAGAACCATAATTTGAGTAGCAATATTTAATCATGTAAATGTATATATTTACATATTTCATATTACTTTTCTTATCGAGTGAATTTTCAAACGTTCCTTAGTTTCTTCATTATCTATATGTGTAAAACATCTGAGGTCCTGCATAATTATTATATAGCATAAATCATATATCATCATTATAATATTCGGAAATTTGTAGTGTAAAAGCAGTTAATGGACATTTTACTGACCTCATCAAGTGACTCTGTAATTTTTTAGTTTTGTTTTCTATCTATATGTGGATGATGAACTGACTTTCCTTCATCTGTATTAATATGAATTTATTTACCTATACTCCATTATAATTATAGCTTCGGCCTAAACTTATATATTAACTCCACCTTCTCTCTGTTTTATAATATTTTCTATGCTAGTTTTGATAACTCGTGTATATAAACCTTCGGAAAAAAAATGTATTGTCAGCCCGCTCTTCATTTCACTAGTTTATATAATACACTGAAGAGAAACAATTTCATAGTACCAGAATTATTAATGAATAATTGAATATTTTATAACCCGTTGTATATTATAATCTTCTAATGCATTAAATAAGGAGCCTAATTATATTGCACATTATATAATAAACATCGGGTGTGAACATAATCACTGAGTTTTAGGTGAGGAAAACAAAATCTAAAAATTATATAAATTTTAAGAGTATAAAAATATCCATGGGTTCAGAAACTAATTCCTCACACCACCTAAATTCAGGCAACTTAATTTTGCGTGCATTATCTAAATTTATCACAGGTCTATAAATATAAGATATTCAAGGATCAGTTTTGTTAAGTTAGAGGGAGTTATGAGGGTGATAATTCGCCACCCAGTCTGCCTCCTGTATTTGTTAACAAACAAGAAAGTTCTCAAAACACTGTGTGGCTACATTTGCCATGACTCTCTCTCTCTCTCTCTCTCTCTCTCTCTCTCTCTCTCTCTCTCTCTCCGTGTACCCGTTGGTTTCTGTCACTTTCTTGCACACACAGATCGTCATTCCTTTCACTCTTTTATCAAAATTTTGGTAACTAATGTATATACAATTTTGCACGTCAATATCAGGAATCTGTCACTTATGCTACTTTTAATGACACACACACACACACACACACACACACACGAGGAACAGGGTGTAGTCCACGTGAATCGTCGGCACACTGACTGACCGCTTTCCCTTCGCTTACCATTCAGTCGTATAGGGGTTTGGGTGTTGCCTGCGTGTGTGTGTGTGTGTGTGTGTGTGTGTGTGTGTGTGTGTGTGTGTGTTGTATATTCACTGAGTTTACATGGATTATTTCTAAGTATGGTGTAATAGTAGAAAGACTATAAATTATTTCCCATGTCATAATAGAGTAATGTCATGTATTTTATTATTAACGAGTAAAACATGAAAGTGTGTACATTTATCATTTGCTACTTATATATTGATTTCTGTTATATCTTATAATACACTATAATTATATTCTACTATAGAATAATTCATTGTTAGACGACACGGAAAATAAATACGGAAATTTCATTCATAGATAATACCTTAAAGATTATACATAAATCATACTATATAATTATTATTCCCAATAGACTTCTTCAATCTCATCCAGCCACACATTATTCCATACATTTATTAACTAGAGTTCCTCAACTTATTTCTGATACATAATAATAATAGCAAGCAAAAGTAATAAAAAATATTTAAAAAAATCATTCAATAAGATTAAATTAAATTCAGGTAAAGTAAGGCTATCATCACACCCAACTCAATCGATATGTAAATTTAACTAAAAATGTGGTTTTAAAATGGGAACAGTTGTCATTTGGAGTCGATCTGCAGTTTTCCCGTCATCAGGGCCGGATTAACCCTATTTTTAGTGATGTCTATCCCAATTACAACCTATTTTTGTCCAGACTATAGAGTGACTAGGGACGTGTATGTATGTGTATGTGTATGTGTGTGTGTGTGTGTGTGTGTGTGTGTGTGTGTGTGTGTGTGTGTGTGTGTGTGTGGTTGGGTTGTGCAAGGTTAATGTGTACACTATTTTATACCAGTATTTATAAACTAGTGTACAGTTAGCGTTGTTAGTCCTTTTCTCCTGTACCAGTTAGAAGTGTTGACAATCACTCTCCTTCCAACAGGAGACAAAATCTATATGTAAATTTCTTAAAACTAGTGTACATCCCGCTTAGTTATTCTTTCATAATATATATATATAGTGTTCCACATTTTAGTTACACTTACTGAGTCACGTATAAATAATCTTAGTTACAAGTGTCACAATATTAATTTCACATATCATTACCGATGTAGGCATTTCATAAGCAGGACAAAATATACATTAATTACAAAGCAGTTTAACAGGAGAACGAAAAGAATTAAAAAAAAATGGTGCATGCCAACATTATGCAAGCTGTTATATACAACTACTGGACTTCATCCTCATTCTCATCATGCACACCCAATCCACTTGACTCCACAAACCAGGAGTCATTTGATAAAAGGGTTTAATTAATCCCTATCAATTACACGAGGCTCATTTAGGAACCACAGAATGCTTATTAGTGAAGATGGAGGTTCTGCGACCTCCACGTCACTTGCTGAAACTTAAATGCTTATACCAATCATGACATTTAATTATTGAGTTCCGTACACCCACTATATAATGTTATAGACAAAAAAAAAACTCTCTCTTACTGCAATATTTTTCAAAATATATCATCCTAACTTATTAGTGCCGAACAGACAACCAGACCAGAAGTATATATCAAACGCAAATGGAAATAAATAAACCCGAAACAATATTCACTTAGTGTGAATTTTTCGGTAAACAAATTCCACGTTATTATGTTTATGAGGCTCCAATTTCAAAAGTCATTAAAAATGTCTTATATTTCGTCTTTAAATGTCAATCCAAGAATTCAAGCCAGTAGTAAATCCACCTTTAGATAAAATTGTTGTAATATTTCACTTTTCATACCGGATGAAGCCAGTAGCAAATTATGCTCTTTAGTATAATTTGTATTTTATGAGACGAGATCAAAACAATATTAACGGGAGTGTATACATTTGGTACATTAGAGTGCCATAATTCCTCCATAATATGCCAGGAAACAGGAACCAAACTCAATAAAAATAATGGCATCCTGTTGCTTGGACTAGAGTGGAGGAATCAGATGCTCCAGATATACCAACAAACATTGTACTCTGCCATTAAGGTGGTAATTCATTTGTGTTACATTGGAGTGCCTAGATTCCTCCAAAGTACGCTATGAAACAGGACCAGATGAACAATACAAATAATGTTCTGTTGTAGCTTGGAATAGTTTGTAAGGATTCAATTGCTGCAGATTTAGCAACACAAAACTTCCCCTTAAACACCTCCATGACACTTTGCTCCGTGACGCACCAACAGCCAGCCATGCCAATAGTACGTAATTACAGGCAGAGGTGTTGGTAAAAATTGGCCCGGGTCTTGGCACCTGAGCCGGCCAGTGACGGGACACACTGCTCATAACTCCTACTCATTTTTGGTGCGTAATTAACAGGCGATAAATATTAGCTGGGGTGAGGAGCCGAGTGGATGCGCGCGTGAGGGGAAGGAAGGAAGGAAGGGAGGGAGGGAGGGAAGGAGTGAGAGACGGGAGACAGCGGATGAGAATGTGGGAGAGAATGAAAATGATAGGATGGGATGGAGACGGAAGAATGGATATATAGATAAACTGGGGTAAAATGGAGGAATGGAGAGACTGAAAAGGGTAAAGGAAGGAAAACAAGCAACAAGAAGTAAGAAAACCCAGAGAAAGAGAGAGAGAGAGAGAGAGAGAGAGAGAGAGAGAGAGAGAGAGAGAGAGAGAGAGAGAGAGAGAGAGAGAGAGAGAGAGAGAGAGAGAGAGAGAGAGAGAGATTTATACTTGCATGCCTCTCCTCACAATGCATTAATGCCAACAACTAAGGGGACTGATTGTCAACTTACCTGATATAGACATAAGCTATGTAGGCAAGTGTATTATAATGTGCCAGGGTAGAGGCAACACATCAGAGCTTCCCCACACCTCATAATGCATCATCATATACCGTGATTTGTCAGCCATCGGGAACAGCCACAGTCAACAATAACATTTTAATACAAAGCTAAGTGAAACAACTCAACATTCCCTCTAAACTAACGAATACAAAGCAACAATTTGAAAGTAAACTGAGAATCGGAAGGAACATTAAAACTCCATTTCATTTGAGGAGGCGTCAGTTTTATACTGATGTCGTAGATAAAGTCTCATCTTGAAGCGTTGTTGTTGTTGTTGTTGTTGTTTATATTGAGTATACATTATGACTGTGAAGTTGTTCTTTATAAGTATAACATCAATTGGTATATAGGGTGAGTGTTGTTGTGAGCGCGGCGCCGGGTAAGAGTTTCCTCACACTGACACCCCGACCGAGCCTCAACGGTGACACTTGTTTGGCGGGGGGGGGGGGGGGCACCGGGACCACGGCTCGTAAAAAATGACATGAGAATATAAAATCTAAGTGTTCTGTCTCCTGAAAGAGCAAAATATTCACTCCCCCAAAACAAGAGTGAAAATATGGATCAAGCAGTGAGTGAGTATAGAGAAGCGGGCCAAGACAGACAGACAGGCAGGTAGGTAGGTAGGTAGGTAGGTAAGGCCCTGTGAGACCATCGACACAGACCAGGGCTAAGACACTGATGGTTCTCACGGCGTGCAAGCGAAGGCAGGACTTGTTGTGCAGGTGGTAGTGGTGGGAAAGGGGCGGTGGGCGGGGCAGATGCTGGAACCCCTCCTGTTTGTGAAGTCAACTTGTGACATCAAGCAACTCTAAAACATCTCATGTATCCAAAGCACCACACACGTTGCCAACAACCTATATTTTCACCTGTCTATTCTACTTCCTTAGATTCATTTTTATCAAATTTTACCAACTGTTATATTCCTATTAAGTTTGAATTGCATTATTTTATGTAATTGATTATTAAGTTATACTTATTATATTTTTCTTCTACCAAATCAAATTTGTTCTGCTTGTAAATTTTTTGCAAGCATATCCAATTTCATTTAGAATTTGTTCTTGTGTACAGCTTTATATCCACCTGATTAAGGATAATTATTTCATAATAACTTTTAAACCATTTTATTACAAACATACGAACCATGCAAAATTACTGCTATTAATCACATACGGTACATACTGTAATTACAAACAAAAATTTCCCCTACAATCGAGCACGCCCATTAAGTCTTTAAAAATATGTAAAATGACAGATAATGAATAGAAGCTACAGAATTAAATAATTATAATGCAAGTAAAGCATAAACACTTTAAAATAAGTTGTCCTGAGGGTAATATGATTCGTGATACTTAAAACAATTAGTGAATGAGTGAGTGTGCATTTGTGTGTGTGTGTGTGTATTATGTATACATCTTTGCTTGTATACAACACTTATTATGTACTCTTTATATTGTATATCTATATGTGAATAAATACAAATGTGGATCAGTGTGTACATACGTATGTATGCGTGTATATTCGGGGAGATGTATGTGCGTGTATGCATATATATGTGACAAAGTTATATACGTGCATGTGTATCTTCATATATTTACATATGTGTCGGTGTATATTGTATGTATGTGTGTGGAGACCAAGGCATGAATGATGATGAGTGAATATTAAGCAGTGCTGGGATGGCACGTATATATATATATATATATCTAGAGAGAGTGGTAGGTAGACCTTCTGGACTGTCATCATGCTAACTCCTCAACTATTATACGTGGCGAGGTTCCAACTTGGTTCGGAATGGGTTCTGGGGATGACTGTTAAATTACACCTCTCAGCCCTAGTATTCCCAAGGGCTATATACTGTCATCATTGCAACACATATATTCACACACCTAAGACATATTGCTAATAGAATGAGGGTTATGGACCGTTAGTATTATTCACGCGATTCTCTAGGATATAAACAAGGTGAGGGATATATGTCATAAATATTATTACGTCTCTTTAAGGTATATAATTATACCACTGAAAGAAATGTGATTAATCAATATAATTCCTTTAACCAGTAGAGGGAGGACAATTAACTAATAATCACTGAATATTCTGCATAATCTGATCACCTAAACAATGTCGTCCATAGGATGAGGACTATTACGTGTTGTATATTATAACACTATATTTCATTAACCAAACATAACAGTATTACTCAAGAATATAACAGTTGTAAGTAAATAACTAAGAAGATGATATAGCAATGATTTATATACATCTAATATTATGCTAATAGAAATAACAGGGAATAACATTGATACATTACGACTGTTTAGGGTAGTTCCATGGCGAGGCTGTAATGGTATAGAATAGATCAAGGACGCGCATCGCTGACTTTCCCAAATTGGGTATTAGCATTTTAAGTTTAACAAAACAAGGAGATGCAAAGACAACAACACGAACAAACATTATGTAGACGGATGATCATTTTAGGAAGAAAAATAATGTATGTAATTTAGCTGAGCCACTTTAAGATGCTGAACATAACGATGTCAATTATAAATATAAGTACATAAATAAGGACACGTGACACAGACGCCATGAGGACGATGCTTGGAATATCTGTTTGAATTATGTAAACAAAATTATTATCTTGTGTACGAAGAGATTATAATTTGTCGTGTAATATCGTAAGGCGTTAGTCAAAGTATATTAATCAAGCGTTGATGCATTATAATGGGTTAATTTGTATTGATTATATAACATTTGTTTAACCATTAACATTACTGTATGATTGTCTTCCTCTGACAAGAAAATCGTCTGGGTTTTATCAGAGATTAATACAGAAGTTGTTGGTCGATACTAAAATATTATAAACTGAAGAAAACCTGAAGCAAGGGTGACACACCACAACACTGATAAGAAAGACATAAAACTCCAACACAAGAAAACTATTATATAATTGATAAAGTGAGTAGCGTGAGTGTTGGAGGTGTGACTGAGATGCAGCAGACTGAAGTGTAGAGTACCAAGCAGGAGCAGAGGCAAACCAATAGTGTTGGGGAGGGGCCAGGCAGGCAGGCAGGCAGGCAGGGAGGGAGGCAGGCAGCTGGTCGGGGTAACGCCTGCTCGCCGTGGGAAAGGCACAGAGTGCTTGTAGACCCCAAATTTGCGCAGTAGGAATGCGCACTACATAATTACCAGGGGTAAATCTCTAACCATGGTTTTAAATTGCTAACTCAACACGACCTCCCATACCTCTCATCTCACATTGCACTCAAAAATATTTATTCTCTTAACTCATCCCACTTCCAATGAATAAGACAAAAATAGTAATTCCTATTTGTCCTTGCCTAGACCAGGCCATCTACACCAAAAAGGGAAATAAATAAGCGAGAAATGGCCGGAGCCTGGCCAAATTTAGTGTGTGATCCCTAGTGGGTGGCCATGGAGGACACACACACACACACACACACACACACA
>JAWZYT010003144.1:5000-30589 GCA_034508575.1 Petrolisthes manimaculis | reverse complement strand
CATACATACACACATACATTGGAGGAGTACTTTTATTGCCTTCCAAACTGTCACAAAACAGATCTCGTATACACACACACACACTATACACACACACACTATACATACACACACACACACATATCTCGTATACATACATATATCCCGTTGTCCTGTGTATATTTTTGTATGGTTTGGAGGAAGTGGTAGTCTACGAATTCACCTGCCCAGCAAAAAGTATAATAACACTCCATAAATAAATAAAATATAGTGTGTTCATGGTCAGCCAAAGTCAAAGTGGAATGTCAACTCTGAATGGACTGTTATTATTCCCTCTGTCACTTTCTGGCCACGGGGAAATGTAATAAAATTGAAATGATAATAATAATAATAATAATAATAATAATAATAATAATAATAATAATAATAATAATAATAATAATAATATAATAATAATAATAATAATAATAATAATAATAATAATAAAAGAAAAAAAGTACTCCTACGGTAATGAAAAAATATATTGGAAAGAATAAAATTATAAATATACTATTAAATTCGAGTCAAAAATCATCAAGCACAAAATTGGACTATACCACCAAAAGAAGGAAAGCTGCCCCCGAAAACTAAAAAAAGAAAAAAAAAAAAAAAGAAAAAAAATATATATAGAAATGACAAAAATAAAAATAAAATAAAATAAATATACAAAAATGAACTGTGGGATTTGAGAGAGTTTGGTTGGGGGGGGGGAAGGGGGGCGACGGAAACGGAACTAGAAAACTTGAGTAAATTGACTTTGATAAAAAAATAAAAAGGTGAAGAGAGAAACAAACTTATTGATAAAAAGGATGGATGGATCACACACACTCAACTAACTCACTCATACACACACTCACTCACTCACTCACACACACACACACACGCTCACACAAATTCACTCAATCACTCTCTCTCTCTCTCACACACACACACACTCACACACTCACACAAATTCAATCACTCACTCACCCACTCACTCACACAAATTCACATACTCACTCACATATTCCCTCACACACTCACACACACACACACACACAAATACTAGAGTACCCCGAACCCGAGTTTTCTGGCCAATTTCCCCTCGCTGTGCCTCTGAGTCTCTTTACAGCTTTAGGAAATTCACTTCCTCCAAGGCAGCAACAACAACAACAACAACAGCAGACTTCCAGCCGACATAATTATTGGCCAAGTGTGTGTTGTGTGTACTCTCTCTCTCTCTCTCTCTCTCTCTCTCTCTCTCTCTCTCTCTCTCTCTCTCACACACACACACACACACACACACACACACACACACACAGGCCATTTTTCACTCATTCCGGACTTTGAATTTCCTTTTCTGATTGGTTCGTCTTGCCCCCATTCATTTCCTTATAAAATTTCATACCTCAGCATATTTTCTCGTTGAAATGTGTGAGTTATATATATGGCATTTAAGGGGAGATTTATTTTCTTGTTTGTGAATTGGAAGGTCTGTGATTTTTCCTCCAAACTATGCCACGAAACAGATCCCTTAAAAGTACCAATGAGGGTGTCTGTTTCCTGTCATATAGTTTGGAGGAATGAGTAGCTCTCCAATTCACCAAAAAAAAAAAAAAAATCCCAAATATAACAAATGTATCACTCGAAATGGCAGAGTATAAAATTAATAATCGAGAGAAAATATCCACAAAAGCAAATAAATAGAATAACATAATATAATTTGCATCTGTGTCTGTTGTTATAGTGAGGGGAAAAACAATTAAGCGTTGGACCACCCAGTGACCCAGTACCCTTCCTTCACCTGAGCAAACCATTCAGGCAGTCAAGGTTCAATATGGATGGAAATGCAATGGTGTCAGAACTGTGTAGGATTTTCGAACCTCTTAATAACTCTCTCGCAAGAACAAGACGTGTGGACTGTGGGTGGCTGCATAAAGTGGAAAGCCAAAAATATGACCTTTATGGCTGTCAATAATTAGCCTATTCATGTAGCCTAGGTAGCTGTTAATTGAGTATGTCTCATAATTATCCTCCTGTAAAGAAGTAAAGCTATATTATTTTGATTGTTTACTTTTGTAGCTGCAATATTAATCAATAACTTCTTGGTTTTATAATTTCCAGTCATCCCATAAAGATTGATCAAATCCGTCTGTAAATGTTAAAAATGTGTAACCTCAAACATTTTACGAGATGATTTACCTGACGTATTTCATTCTTTTCTTTTCAGATTAAAGATGGAATTTGAAGAAACCTTTACCGTACGGCTGAGAGAGAGAGAGAGAGAGAGAGAGAGAGAGAGAGAGAGAGAGAGTCTAAGAATAAGAGAGAGAGAGAGGCCCATTGCAAAGCCAGAGAGAGAGAGAGAAAGAAACCGTTAGAAACTCAGAAAAAATTAACCGTTGTTGGAAAGCCAGAGAGTGAGAGAAAGAGAATGAACCGTTATTAAAGAGAGAGAGAGATAGAGAAAGAGACAGAGAGCCCCGTTGAAAAGCCAGTGAGATCTGATATGGTCCGTTGCCACACATGTGTTTTGTTTACAAGCTGACTGACTGACTCTAACTTTGAGATCAACCACCACCTCCTTCTTCATCTGACGGTTGTTTTGAGTATGGTGGCTGCCTTTTCTTGAAGTAATATGCCGGAAGCTGAACTCGTGAGGTGAGGATTGTCTGCCATGATGCAAATATATGAGTTTATGGACCGTAAATAAAGTAAATTCATTAATGAAGTAAAAGTTGGAGCTTGTAACGGCCCGGCATTCTATTTTTTTGCCTCGCCTACTAAGTTATTTACTATATCATGCTACATATACAATTTATTTTGGTATCGTGGATGTATGTAGAAACTGTAGTGGAAGTAATATACGGGCGCTTGTCCAAAATGTCTTTTCGACTCAAGGTTTTCAGAATGTAACTAATGTGTTTTTAACGAATCTGTTCAAATCCGTTGCTAGTGAGTGTTTTTGAAGATATAATCACCCCCTCCTCCCGTAACCCAATCTCTAGAAACACTCATTTTTGCTAGATTTGAACTACAGATTCGTCTGAAAAACACTATAACGCATCAAATAGAGTTAGGTAACTTAGATCTGACCTAACCAAACCTAATCAGGACCGGGGCAAACTACCGGGACCTGGATATAAATACTTAGTGGTCATCTTGAATTGGTATTATACGTACCTTTTTTCATTCGAGAGTTGTGGTAAATACAGGCCTTATTACATGTGGGGCAGTTCACTGACATCGATAACACTCCATGGCACGAAAAAAGTCTAAACTGGCTTCGTTATTCTCAAAATAGCATTAAAGAATACATATTGGGGACACTAATGTAGATACAAAGGGAAGCCATAGTAGTGAATTTGAAATTAAAGCACATTAATTAAGCACGCTGATTGGCTGCTGTACACCACATGCATAAAGAAAAATTGAATCAATTAAGGACAGTTGTATTATGCAAGATATGGATTTGCAACAGAAACAACCTATAAGGAAATGATGTACATGTACTAAGAAATGTATGTAACAGAAAATAATTGATGGTAGTGATTATGGACAAGTTCCATTTTGTTCCCCTCGCCTACTATAACATCATGCAACAGACGTAATTTATTTATCGTGGATGTACCTACTTAGCAACTGAAGTCGAATATATAGTCCCTTATATCAGAGTACAGTATTACCCAATATAGATGATTTTGAGCTATGAAACACATTGTCTGATGGGATGGTTTATAGCATTAACATTATTTTTTGTTGCAGCGGGAAGGCCCTGTGGGGTGTGATATGCGGGACGTATGCACTGCCATCAGATGAGGTGGTAGGGGCAGAGCTACAGGCTGCTACCATACTCCGCACAGGCATCCGAGTCTACCAAAAACCAACCCCCGGAGACTATGACACCTGGGCCAAGAGCTCCAAGGTTTCTCAAACAGAGAAAACTTTTGTTAAGAAAATATCAGAGAAACTTGTAAGTTACTGTTCTAACTCTTCTGCCTTGTAGGTCAGGTAGCATATAATTAGGTTACAGAATGGTAACTGTTAATTCAATACCTTCAGTTATAATTTTATTTTACTACATTGACACTTATAGATTTTGACTCTGTGCATGCAAGTTATTGGTATACTGTATATATATTTATTTTTGTTCAAACTTTGCACTTACTCTAACTGTGGTACGGTAATTCTAATTTTATTTTTCATTTTCTGCACAGAACTTGTGTGCTAGTCAAAGCTGGGAAGTGTTTCAGCTATTCTTGGTCAATGAGTACAGTGGGTCAGAGGCAGCATTGGCTGAGGTTCTCAGCAGTCAGCGGGACCAGGAGGCTTTCCTTGACCACTTATTGAGGTTTTATATGGCTGACCGTCTCTACCTCCTCCGATGCCTCAGACACATTGTGGCAAGCACTGCTGACCCCCTTCATCCATACCAGGTCTGACTTATGTAAAAGTACCACTGAAGTTTAGATATATGATTAACCTGAATAAAAATATAGAGTTTGAAGATTTCATATAGAACTGCCTAGATGGAAATTGTACTGACATTTGGACAGCAAGTTGGGAGAAGGAAAGGGGCTTTAAATTATTCAGTTAAGGGTAGATTAAAAAAATATAAAGGAGATCAAAATACTGTAATGGGTCAATAGTTACAGGGTTGGGAGTACTCACCTTTTGTTGAAACAGGTTTGATCAAACCGGCCTTCCAGGAGGAAGGAAATGTACAGTACCGGTACCGGCTAAGTAAATCTGCTTTGAATTGCAGTTGTTAGAGATTATTTTCTGTTGGCAGAGTCTGTTCCGCGACTTCCTGCGTGATGTGTTGGACAAGGACGGTGGACTGGGTGAGAGTGTAGTGCAGCAAGTGTTGGGATTGAGTAAACAAGAGATACCCCATCCTACTTCATCGCTATGGTTGGCTCACCATCTGGCTGAGCTACAGGAGGGTCTGGCCACACTACTAGTCTATTACAGCAGTACCACCATCACCCCACCACCCTCTACCTTCATCAGTCTCCTTCATCTAATACAGGTACAGTACTGCTTATTATTATTTGACCTCCTTTCATCATCACTCCCCTCTATCTCAAATGTGTAATTTCATAAATGTGTATCTGCTCAAAGCCCCATTAGTACTCATAATTTTTATGTGCTACTCTCACTTTGAATTCATGTTAGTGTTTGGTCTCATCAGAAGCATGATAGACAAACTGAAATACCAGAAATGTAATTAATGCAGGTTATGGCAGGCAGGATACAGTATAATCATGTAAATTGTATGTAATGAACAGGGTAATGGTCCAGGGGGCCGAGTGGAGGTGCAGGAACAGCTACGAGACACACACACCTCCCTGCTGGCTGCCTTGGATGCTACTCATGCTCTCCTTCTGGTGTTGGCTGTCACCCCTGATACTCCCACTAGGTAGGTTAGCTGCTCCTGTTGTCCTGACACACTGCTAGACCTCAATACTTAATCCTATATTTTTGTTGTTGTTTAGTTCCATGTGCTTGTCTCTTTTTGTTTACTGTCATAGTACCAAATGCCCTATATTGCCTGTTTTTTTTAAATATTGTATTGTATTTTGTCAATTATCATATATTATATTTCTATTACTGTTATCTATAATCATAACTTTCCAATGAATATATCTATAACTTTTTGTCAGTGGTCACAGCCTATGTGAGAAAGAATGGATCGAAAAAGTAGAACCAGTGATGGGAGGTCTGGGGTCTCGTCCAGCACACCTTGCCCCACTACTGGCCTGGTGCGTACTGCAGCTACGCTCTCCTAATCCACCCACACCTCACGTATACCATAAGCTGGCACAAAGAGCTCTCACAGGCAATGTTTTTGGGTACCTCCAGGAGGCTCTTGATTGTCCAGCTATAAAGGTTAGTCTGTTATTACTCTGTCAACACTACATCATTCAGAAGGTATTTGTAAAGACAATACGTGTTAATACTTTCTGGCCAAACCATTTTTTTTGGAGTTATGCTTGATATTTTGTGTAGTTGCATGTCAGATACCAGAGTGGTGATTTTTACAGGGTGATGCACTGGTGCTTGGTGTGGCATCATCAGTTGTGTACTCTCTGGTGTGTGCTGCTGCCTCCTGCCTCACTCTGGACAATTTACCCTGCCTCACCTCCCTGGCCAAGACCTGCCTCGCCCAAGACCCTCCAGCACAACTTTTCTGGTCAGAGGAAGGTCAGTGAATTAATGTTGTCTCTTTGGCTTAATTGTTGTGCTGATCATTAAAAGGGTCTGAGAACTGATAGGAGAGGCCTCCAAAGCTATTTCTTTTTCATGCTAGCTGTAAAATTTTCCAATAATATTCTGTTTCTGAATATTTAATTTAAGTAAAATCTCTGTTTTTCAGATTTTTTTTTAGTAACCCTTTGTATATATTTCAACAGGGGGTGGTGCTGGTTTGTTGCTGCCACAAGCTCTAGAAATGTTCCCACATGAACCAGAGCCACTTCTCTCTCTCAGCACTGCTCTTGCCAAGGCCAGCACTTACAGCTGCAATAAAGTGAGTGTCTGGATATAGGATAGTTAAATACAGGAAACACAACACCACTTATGACTCCTAAACGCTGTAGCCAAATTGTTTTTGTTTTTTTCTTTCCCGAATGAATGTTGATTTAGTCAAATTTATTAGTTGTGTGTACAGTTTTTTGTTGGATTTGAATTCTGTGTCATTTTGTATGAAAATTTAAGTAGTTTTCTAAGTATGAAAAAAAAGTAATATCAATCTATCTATCTATATCAATCCATTATAATATAATACCTCTCCGATGCAGTCTTGGCTTTGTTGTTTGTTCCATTGAATTCAAGATGATATTTAAACATTGCAGGTTGTTGAGCTGTTGAGTGAGCTGCCTGGTTTGACTTGTCTTATGAATGAAGCTAACTGCCAGCTGATTGGTATAAGGAAAAGTGATGGTCAGTGTCGTGCTACAGGTGCCATCACTCTCATGCCAACAGTGACAGTGCCACGTGATACATGTGGTGCTCTGGTTAGCCTGACTACTGGCTCAATGGTGGTGTCATGGCACTTTAATGTTAGTGGATGGCAGGTGTTGTTGTCTTGTATCAGCACCCTTGACCAGCAGGTAATGTCTTTCTTAATAAGAACAGTACCATACTTGATGATGAATTTTTATTATCAAATAGTAATCCACTAGTACTTCTTGAAATAATGGGAACTTGAGAAAGTTGTACAATACTGTCATAAGTTGACATGGTGAGTAATAGTTATTCATAGTGAAGAATGTTGCACCAAAGGCAAAAATATGTTCCCTAGAATGAGGGGTGTGCTGTACCCCTCACTGCAGTGAAAAATAAAAGAAGGTAAATATATCTAATCAAACTTTCTTGCATTTAGTGTTGAACTAACTGCAACTACATGTTGACAGGTAAGCAGTGGTGTGAATGTTGTTGAGCCAAGGACAATGAAGACAGTGTGTCTCACATTGCGTTTGCTGGCGTCTGTCCTGGCCACAGTACCCAGCCACTTGCCAGCCCTGGTCCACTTCACACATCAGACTCTGGCCTTGCTGCGCAGGTAAGTCTCTGAAAGATGGTATGTTATGGCGAGTGATTGTATAACATGATGATGGTGGTCCAGTGGACTGTTGTCATTCTTACTCAAATATAAAATATTATTAATGAGCTAATTGAAATTGTTTGTAGCCTTTAAAGATGAAAAGTATGTCCCTCTGAAAGAAAAATTAGTCAGCAGCAGGTTCATAATCTCCTGTTTTGTATAGAGTGTCCCAGGTGTGGCGGCCTCCGGGGGAACTAGTGGCAGCTATGATGGAAATGTTGGCAGAGGCAGCAGCAGAACGACCAGCTCAGGTGTGGAATGAACTGGAAGGCAATCAGCTGCTGCCCTCTCTCCCCCTCACTGCTTCAGGTGAGTACACTCTGCACTCCATTTTTTCCACATAAAATTTTGATGAAGCTGTATCAATTTATAACCATTTGTTCAATTATGTACTGTGATGTTTACAAGTACTGTGTGTAATAAGAAACACATATACTTTGTTTTTCTTTTGTTATGACCTTAATGATTATTGATTTGTGATGATGTTGTTAGGGAGTCAGCAGAGTCGAGGAGGAGAGCAGCACTACCAGGCTGGACGGCTAAGAGCATTGGTGTGTGGGGAGGAGGCCGCTGCTGGATCTTACCCCATCCTCACCGCTTACACTCGCCTTCTTACTGCTGCCATCAAGGTTTGTTCACCCAATATACAGTACTTCCTTTTTTTTTTTTTTTTTAATATATATATATATATATATATTTTAAATGTGCACATGACATAATTATGAAGCTCTATATATAAATTCTGCACTTACAGGGTGGTGTGGCTGGTGCAAGTGTACGTGGTGGGGTGGTGTTCCTGGCAAGAGAAGTTGCAGGTCCATTATTACGATGGTGCTTCAAGTCGCAGGAGGAGCGAGACTCAGTGCTTCACGCCACACTGGCACCGCTACACCATACTCTTCAACACTCCTCTGTTGGTATGTATCCTCAGTACTCTATTTTGTATTAATCTGCAGAGTGATATACAACACCCAACACTTGGGATGACAAGGATGATCATAGCCTTATGTATTACTGTATACTGTATAGTATTATGTTTGCTTCTCTATAACAGACCCAGAATTGCGTGATTTGGTGGTAAGGCAACTAGTGGACCAGAGCAGTGCTGGTCAGACCCTTCTTTGGGTGGTGGTTGGAGGAGCAGGTCTGGAGGCCACATTGAGCCATCCCACACACTCTCCCGCATCCATCAATGCTCGGCGTCTCACACGCACCGCACAGATGGCTCTCTCAATCCTTCACAGGTAAGTTTAAATCTCATATATTGGTAGTGGATCTCTGTAGAAGAATGAACCTGATTTCTTTTCTCACTATACAAACCATAGCTCAATTTAATTACACACTTTCCTTTTGTGTGTGCCATCAGATTGGTGGGTGAGGAGAGCAGCATTGATGGACTGAGTCAGTTGCTGCGTGCCACACCTTCCCCTCGGACTGGTCTGGCAGCTGGAGTGACTGGAGCAGGGGCAGGGGCAGGCACCAGTAGTAACCCACCTCACCTGGCACTGACTGTGGCACTTTATGCTCACCACCGTCTCAATCCCCGACTGACTTACCTGGCACTTCGCACACTCACACGCTTTGCGCAGGTATGTACCAAAACAGTTTCTCTGCATCTGGAATGATTAAATTTTAAAAAGAGGCCAAAGTGTTTCTAGCTTAGCATTCACTTATGTGGATGTAACTGAAACGGTAATATTTTAGGTACATAATTTGTTACTTAATTAAAAGTTATTGATTCTGTCATGGACACTTTTGTAGGTAGAAAGTCCTTGTTCTTGGATTAGGCCTACCTTTTGAAAAAGATAAGATATAAAATGCTGGGAGGCTTCAATTCAAGATTACCTTCACTAAGGTGGATGGAACTACCAGAAAATTCTAAGTATGTAGCAAAAAATGGGAGTGGGACAAGAAACCATTACCTAACCTCAAAATCCCTGCACCAGAAGAGATTTATTTGGTTTGTTTCCCACAGAAGTTGGAGGTACCATTGGTAGCATGCTTGGGGGGTGAGGCGGAAGGAGTGAGGGATGCATTACTACGTCGTCTTGATTCACCCATTGAGGACGTTGGTGTGAAGGTGGCCCTCCTACGCCTACTTACAGCTGCTACCACCCGTCAGCAGGGCCTCACAAACGCCTTCCTGACACCACCACACAAGCTCCTTGGACCACTTGTCTCTTTAGTTGCACCAATGGTTGGTACAGTTTGTTTTTTAGTACAGTACAGTACCAACCATTTGATTTGTGCTGCCTGGCACCAAGGATTCTCTCTGAAAATGTTACATTATGCCTTTCATATTCTGATCATCAAAGCATTGCTAAATAAGATGATATTGTTACTCTTTTTCCTTGGCTAACCTTAAGAGTACTTTTCATTTGAATGTATGACCAATTGTCATGTGGTGTTATACCTTAACCATTTTACAGGTTTTTTTTTAACACATTTTATATTAGTATATTTATGTATTTATGATCATCAGAAGCGAAATGAGGCTGGACAGGAGGTACAGCTGGCTGTGGTGGAGTTGGTTGATGCTCTGTGGAGTGAGAAGTATTCCACTGCCATTCAACACCTTCACAACAATAAACACTTCTGGTCTAACCTTGTTCATCCTCTAGTCAACCAGCAACCAGGTCTGTAATCCTTTATTTCTCTCTAACATTACCGTATCAGCAGCAGCAGCACCATTTTAATGCATAGTCTTTACCCCAGTAATACAGTATTATGGATGAACTTTATTACCCATGTATCAAGTGATAGCATATGAGACTGCACAGTTTAGTTAGTTGTTGCTCCTTTCATTCCACATATCTCACTGTGTTTGATACTGATAATCTTTTATGGACAATTCTTCACCTGGGATTAGAATTATATGATGAAGTCACAATACTACCTCTATCCTGAACAAACCCTAATAAATGTGCGTGTGTGATTGTGGTGCAGGTGAGGTGAGAGATGCAATTGTATGTCACACACTGAGGGTGTTGGCACGACAGCTTTTCCTGAGTGACGCAAAGCCCACCACTGCACTCAAGGGTGCTGTGGATCAATTGTGTGAGCCAGTCATTCTCTCCAAGTGGTCCAAGGTTTGTTCAGTTTTCAGTGTGTAATTTAATATACTTTTATTAATTTTTTTTGTATTGTTAGACCAATATAGTTGCCCTTTTAGATTTTTCAAATACAATATTTATCCTTCTCCTATTTGCTAGACTTGTAGTAAGTTGTTGAAGGAAGTATGTCCATTGCAGCATGTGGTGGGCAATGTTAAGATGAGCGGTGGTGAGCTGGTGGGAGCCTGGCGGGACCTGCTGGGTATTATGGTGGCTCGTGCTGGTGCCTGGCTCACTGACACACTCAAGGTTTGTTATCTGTGGAGTATTAGGATTCTTCACCATACCTTGTGTGTAAGGATCATTTGTGTAATAATTTATTTTAAATACTGTAATAATAATATGACCAATTTTATATATACTGTATTATGTAATTACTTGTGTAGGTGAAGTTGGCAAAAGATGTCCTGGGAGCATTACACGACCAGCTGGAGTCAGATTCTTCAAATGAGGAACTAACAACACTCCTGGCAGAGCTGTACCTACTACTGGTACGACACTGTGGCAAGTGAGTTACAGTACCCTTCAGTACTGGAATAATATACAGTATACTAGGTGTCATACAATAATAAAGCATTTTTAATTGGGGGAAAAGAAGAGAAGTTTTATTTATGTACTGTATATATAAAATATATATAAGGGGAAGCATTTAAATCGCATACCTTTTTGACGCATTCACCTAATATCTTACATGATTTCCAGATTACTAGCAGAAAATAGTGAGTTCTTTGGTGAGACAAGCCAGCTGTTGGTGTGGCTGCAGGGAGCAGTGATGGTGACTTCCCCACACTGCCAGATGTTGCTGCTAGCTGCTGCTCTCACTGTCCTAACTCTGTCCCACCCCTCACAAGGTGAGTACACTCAACCCTCTATTTCACGGACCCCCATTCCCCGGATTTCGGATTTGCCGGTCAAAATCCGATGTCCGGGGATATGTCAATGGCCCGGACAAATTGCAATTCTAGTCCGGAAATTGAGAGTTGTCCGGCTGTCCCACAAGCTAGTAGGTCGTGCGGCAGTCTTCAGTCTTGTTTGTTTACATTTTTTCCCGCCACCCCGCGCGTCAGTCACCTTGGTTACATTTTTTCCCGCCGCCCCGCGGGGCCACATGATCCAGTCAAGCGTGGTCCGACCCAGTCACGGACTCAGTTTGTCTCCCATTGTCTTAGCGTCAGGATGGCCCCATCAATCGTCAAAAAAGTGAGCAAGCGCACAAGAAAACCTGTGCACCTCTCTGTGTCGCAAAAACTAGACTTAATTAAGAAACTTGAGGCTGGGAAGACAGTCTCTCAGGTGTGTGATGAGTATGGAGTTAAAAAGCAGACTGTTTCTGACAGACGATGTTGTGGGTCGAGGCGTGAAGAGTGTTCGTGGGAGCTGACATCTGAATCATTTTTCCTATTTTATTCAAGATTTTAAATGGTGTAAGTTTTAAAGTTAAATAAAATGGTTGTAAATATACAAATGTGTTTTCTTTACAAGGAAATAAAGTATTTAAGCTCACGGTGGTGAAATTGACATTGGCTGTGCCGGACAGAGTAGGGTATAAGACTGGTGGTTAAGTTACGTCCTCGGACTTTTGCCATTGCCGGACCTTTGAGGTTCCCGGACAGTTGCTCCCCCCTAATAGTCCGCGAATTCGAGGGTTGAGTGTACTCACTTTTTCATCACTGTCTTACCCCACTCAGTTTATTCCTCCCATCTTGTCACACTACCCTAACTCTGGATCATTTACTGTAACAAGGTGGACATACATACTTGACAGAGTTAACTGTCTACAGTTATTGAAAACCCTTCTTCAACATTTTGGCTAGAAATTGTATACAGTGTGTTCTATGTTTTGTGTGTTTACAGGGGAATGTGAACAGCTGGTGTGTGCCTCAGCCAGTCTTGCTCACCAGCATGGGAGACTGGCAGGTGTTGGAAGCCGGGCATGCACCTCCCCTTCTACCCTGGCTTTGGCTACTGCTGTACTCCACCAGTGTCTGCTTCAGTGTCCCCCTGATGCCAACCATCTCCGCCCAATCCTGGCTCCTGTGGTGCCTGCCCTCCTCCACTCCACAGATATTTATATTAAAGTTAGTACCCATAAATGTTTTAAGTTTAGATTACAAAGGTGCTCTTTACATTTATTTATCAAGATAAGGATGAAGGGGAGGAAGCTTGTGTTGGTTATTTGTAGTGTAATGTAATGAAGTTGGTTAGTGTCAGTAAAATTTCGTCTGTGATTACTGTACATTGCACTGAGAAAATTATTTACAGTATGATGTTATTTGCAGAGTGGTGATGAGGAAGTTGTAGGTGAGTTGCTTAGTCTGCTGGCTACACTCTCACAGATCCCCCACCTTTCCGAGGAGCTCTTAGCTGGCTCTCTTTGCTCCACACTCACCCTCATCATACCTCCCTCCAAGGTAAATCATTTAACATTACTTGTTTTGTCCTTTCTCAAGAATAATCATACTTTTACTGGAAATATGTTAATATGTATTGATTGATAGTCTGGTGCTGATGTAATTGCTTTAAAGATAAAAATTTGTTGTTTTGGCAGACACTACTGCTAAGCAAGGTGGTATGGGGGTTAGTATGGCGTGTGAAGGAAGAAGGTGTGGGAGGGGTGGAGGGAGGTGTTAATGTAGCAGCCGTTCACCTGCCAGCCCTCTGTGAGTCCTTATCTGCACCTCACCGTCAACCTGGCCTTGCCCTGGCCACAGCTGCCCTCACAGCTGCTCTTGCCCCACATGTATCTCTGTGGATGGTTCTCCATGCTGAATCACAGACACAGCTGACTGCAGCAGTTACCCGTTGCATCCATCTCACCACCCACCTCCTGTGTCTTCCAAGGGTATGTACTCCAGAAGTTTATCCTTATTTATAAATAATTAACTCTTCAAATTTATTAAAATTGTATTTTGAAGCCAATATTTTTTATTTAGTGCTCCACATCATGATTTTCCCAGTTGAGCATGTGAAATTGAAGTACTGTACTGTATATATTACTGGGAACTTTAAGGCTTGATCAGTAATTGAGGATGTTGGTAACAGGTCGTACAGCTGGAGCTGCGTGGTGGTAGTGAAAATAAGAGCAGCAGCACTACGAGTGAAGGTGGAGCTATAGGTGCCATCACCCCATCCATTATCTCGGTCCTCAACAGTATGCTTCAGGTAGGCTATGAAACAGACACGTTTTATTCATGTTAAACATGGTCTTCATATCTGTATTTTGATCTAAGTTTTTGCCAGCCCAGCCACATGTATGTATATTATACAAACAAGCCGCAATAGTGGTATTCTATACTTTTAGGTTTTGTTCTTGATGTAAGCATCAGCCTTCATGTTTATTTTGTGTGATAATCTTGGTTTGTATTAATAATAGCACTGTGTCTCTCAGGTGCTGAGTGCATGTCTGAGTGCTCTGTGCTGCCTGGGACCTGACCTAACAGACCTACTGTGTGGGGCCGGACCAGATGTTGCTGCCTGGACGTTATTCTTCCATCCTTCTTTCCGTCGTGTTGCTGTCCCTGACCCTAATGCCCAGCCTAGCCTTGCCTCCCTCACATCAGTCCTTGAGCTGTATGACTCCCATGCTTCAAAGGTTAGTCAGTACTGACTGTTTTAGGTAACCTAGGATTTGTTATACAGTTACTTCAATTGGTGAGACACAGTGGTTTTGCTTTTGTCTGTGTATGACCATCAAAGTTCATGGAAGTGTCTGCAGATAGGGCAACTCCGGGTATTGTCTGTGCTCACCCAAAAATAAGTAGGTACCAGAATATCATCGGAGAGTAGAAACTCGTATATTAGTGGGAAAAATACAAACTTCTGAGAAATGCTTACATAAACAGCCCATCTGTATCCCAGGCCTGCCATTTCCTTTCTTCAAAATCAATGCCCTATATCTACTCCACCAGGAAAGTCGAGGTGTGTCTCCCTGCCGCAGTGGAGCACCAGAAGTGAGTCTGTGTGTGAGAATGCTGGCCAGGTGTGCAGAACAGGCTCTCCTGCTGCTTCTCACCCAGTGTTCCCTTACACTTATGAGTCCTGACATACCACCACGTGATGCCCTCAGAGTACGACACGGACTGGCAGATGAAATGGTAGGTTACCACCTTTTGACGTTTGATGGGGCCATTGTACCCATCCTCTAGTGGGAATTTTGATTAGTGCTGTGCAGGGTCTTCATTTCAGACTGAAGGTATTTTGCTTGTAAATATAAATAATTAATTTCATATAATTACCCAATCTTTACCAGTATACTTTATATATTGATATACAGTACTGTATTATACATTCTTCCCACAGAATTCTTTTTTCACTCGGTGGTTGGGGAGGAGGCTTGCTGTCTCACCACTGCCCTCCACTTCAGCTGCTGCTTCAGGGGGAACTGGCTCTGCTCACATGGATATTAAATATTTACGTTTGGCTCAGCAGTTAGTAGGACGTCTCTCTGCTACAAAATGAACAATATACAAGTAATGTCGTGCCAAGTCCTTTTTTGTGACATTCATGAAACTCTTAGGGGGTTACAGTACAAATGTGTTGCATTTATAGTCATGATCCATAGTTTATTTACCCCTAAATGGAATAGAGATTAAGCCTACATTGAAGAAAAAAAGAATAGGAGTGTCGGCAAAGGGAAATTTACATTAGCTCTGTCACCTGTATTGTGAATGTATTAGGAATAGATATACAGTTTTACTTATTTCCTCTCCATGGGAAAGTATAAAACTGATATATTAAAAAAAACTGTGGATAATGATGATGATGCATAATTTGGAATAAATGCAGTGCTGTGAAAATTAGAATGGTAATGCACCACTAACATCTTAGAGGATATCTGTAGTAAAGCTAGTTTTATAACTATGTACAGTATTATTGTATACTGTTCCTAAGGTTGTATCCCATGTTTTAATAGGATTTTATATTTGAAACTTAGAAATATATTAATAAATGTATTTAGTATTTATTTTAACATTCCTTGTAGTGGTAATTTTAACATTAATTTTAGTATGGTGGTGATTCTCCTTTTCTAACTAGTTTTGTATATAATGTAGCATTAAAGAACAAAATGGATAGTTGTTCTATTACAGTAGTTGTTATTTTGGTAGTTTTCAGAATTAAATGTACAGTATTTAATTACTCCAAAGATGAACATGGAGGTATACTGATACTTGTGTAGCACCGTAGATATACAGTACAGTATTGTACTCGCTATCCAACTCTCTAATGCAATAACTAATACTCTTATTCCTAGTGTTTTGTATGTAGGATTATAGAAATAACACTGGATATTAAATACAAGTACAGTTCATCAAAAATATCTAAACCCTTGGGTTAGAGAGGAATGGAAATGAGCAAATCACTTGGATAAATTAGAAACAAGGTTGACAAGTTACTAATTGTGTTACAAACTTACTTGATGCTGCAAAAAGTAACATACAAATTAATGTACAAAGGTCTCTATATATTTGTTGACACTGTACAGTATGTTTATTGTATTCCAGTTTAGAAGCCAAACATAATGAAAACACCAGAGCTGCTGTAAAGAAATATTCAAACCATCAACACATTTGTAAAATAAACATGCAAAATTATTACATCAACAAGTCAAAATGGCTATATGAAACCTTGCATCACCTTGTACTACTACAATTAATAAATGTGACTTTACCAAGGTGGAAAAAAGAAGTGAAATTGTAACTATTGATACACTAACCATGGTACAAGAACTATTAAGCAAGAAGAGCTACCACTGTATATCTTCTTAACACTTCATATTTAACCTAATTGTGTAACAATAATCAGTGACTTGTACACATGGCTGTATTTCTAAACTTTGCGAATGTTTTCTCAGCCAAATAGATTTACAATATTTACCGGTAATAACAAAAGGTAATTACAGAAGTACAATACTTTCCCTCATTCTAATTCCACCTTAAGAACTTAATGTACAATGTTTATCTGTTATAAAAAAATAAATCACCCTTTTGTGTGATGAGGTTTTGAAAAGTTTACTTTCAAGGTGATCTGTATATATTTTTGTTCCCCATAATTTAGTTCCCTCACAGTAAAAACAATAATTTTCAACCAGTTACAGTATCCATATATATTTCGCTGTCAACCAGGCAGCAAAAAAAAAAAAAGTACTGCACAGCACATATACTATGGTTGCTGCCACATGCCTTCTATTAGATAAGTGTTTATAATGATGACAGCACACAACAGTTGTCTCACTTGTTACTCTACAAACTCAGATCATAAGTATCTTGATTATCAGACCTTATAGAGCGACAGGGTATGGGATGGCTGTACGAATCAGCATAACACTTAATTTTATAATCAAATAAATAACTGTTACTATTGATGAGAATAATAATACTCCAATATAACTACACCACTGTCCTGCTTCCTTAGATAACATTTTTGTAATAGCAAAACAGACATATTATAAAAAGAAAAAAAAAAAACGATGAAATGTTTCCATACTGTAATAAAAAATGATATTTATTGTAACGGATGCACCAAGACATCTGACCTCACTAATACACCTGTCACCAAATTTGCACAGGGAAGAAATAAAGATATAGTTGGAGTCTCAGTCTTGGCCCAGGACATCTGCATAGTTGCGTCTAATTATGACTGGGACGGCAGAGGTCGGCAAGACACTTTGCTCTGTCACTAAGACTGTCACTAAGCTGGCAGGTGTGACATCATACACTAGGCTGACCACGTTTAAGTTGCGGGTCTCCTGCCACCCTGCCAAGAGCCCAGCATTGCTTCCTTTGGGACCCCACACAACCTTGTCAGCATCACCTGTTGGATACAAAAAGAAAGTCATTCACGTGTTTTATCATACAACATTGCGACTGTTAACTTTCTGGCTGTGACCTGAATACTGTGACTACTTATGAACAAGGGTACTTAACACTGTTGTTCATGATATGCACACATTTTGTATACCAAGACAGAACAAAAATGTTCAGTTTACCCAATTCATTGACCACTATTGAATCTGTGAGGTCATTGTTGCAGAATTTGTATGTGTGGCAGAGTACAATGAAGGGTTTGTGGTATGTAGCTGCAGCGAGAGCCAAACTGGTTGTCCCACACAGGCCCTGGATGGCACCATTCATCATTACAGCCTCAGCCTCAACCACCACTTTGGTCACCTGGATACAGAAGGTAAAAAAAGTGGTTAAAAATGAAATGTTCATCACAAAAATATAAAGTACATGTAGTCGCCTGGGCAAATAGGTATGCACATCTCTTGTTTAGATTATTTCTGATCTTTGTATTTTTACATAATTACCTCACCCTAAAATAGACCAACATATGCTGTAAAATTTGTCAACCTGATTATAATAAAGCATCAAATACTGTAATTAATTAAGCACATAGCCTAGTATTGAGAACCGTACCTTGTCCATTACATTAGTGATGTCAGTGATGAGGCGGTAATATGTGGGCACCTGAAGACTTGCCAGTCGCTGCACCATAGCTAGACCAGAGGGGGGTTGTGGGGAATCTGCCACAACCACATTGACTATGTTGCCATTCTTACACGCTGCCTCCACCATCTCGCACACAAGGCCAGAGCTGCACCACAAGTCATCAACACTTAGCTTAATACCAGGTAAGCAAGATAAATTCTATGATGCAACAAGCTATTATGTACAGTAAGTGTGTATAAGAGATTTTTATTAGTTAGAAATGAAAGGTAAAAGCATTTTGTACTTAAATATCAATACAGATCTGTCACAACAACAGTATATCTTCTGACTTACTATCCAAAAGTAAGGATAACATCATTGGGTTGCATGAGGTAGGCAGCATGTGAGGCGATGGCACTGCTAGCCAGAGTAATGTTCTCCTTAATGTAGTCCTCAATGGCTGTTCGTAGTTCATCTTTGGCCTGGCCCTCTGGCATATTTGGAGCTATGCTATTCACCTTGTGCTTCAGAAACCTGAGAATGATATAACATATTTCAAAATCAAATGACAGCAGTAACTACTGTACAAGATTTTTTTTAACTCTTATGTTTATCAGTTTGTAAATAATTCTGTTACCTAATGGCATTGTCCATAGCCACAGCCTGAGGTCGGCAAGCATTGAGATATTCCACATTAGGAGCCAACTTTTCAGCCAAGTCACGGGACAAATCACATGACTCGGGTGTTTGATAATCATTAATCAGTTTCTTGAGAGCTACAAGTGTTGAGATCACTCTTGCTGTTGAGCCATCAATAACACGATCCTGTAAATAAATTTGAATATAGAATAACATTCAAATCAAGAGCTAAGAAGTAAATTCTAGTCTTATTCCAAGCCTGGCTATGAAAAATTAATTCTAAATAGGCAGAGAATATCAGTGAGAATATTATGTGTATAACAGTACGGTACTGTACTAGCCTTCATCTTGATGCCAAGAGTGCGGACAGCAGGATGGATTATTTCAGAGTTGACTGGTGCGTGTGGTGCTTGCAAGGCAGGTGGTGTCAGGTGACCAAGCAGTGGTATTCTTCTCTTTGTTGACTTTTTATCTCCGCTCTTCTCTTTCCCAGATTTTCCAGCATCACCAGAACCTTTTTTCTTTTTGTCCACTGTACTGGATTTTTTATCTGCTTGAGATTCTACCTTTTTCTTTGGCTGTTTCTCCTCTACAGCCTTTGTCTTTGCTGCCATTTTTGCCAGTCTCTGGGCCTCTTGTTTCTCTCGTCTTTCTCTTTTCAATTCTGCCTTTGATTTCCCACCGGTAGCACCATCGGCCTCATCGCCACCAACCTCTGACCCTTGTGTTTGCTGCTGCTTCTCCTGCACTGGCTCTTTTGGTGTTTTCTTTTTATTTTCTTCCTTTTTATTGGGAACACTAGTAGAGGGAGTTGGCGCTGGTTTCACCTTATCTACTTTTACTGTCTTGTTCGACTTGTTAGTTTCCTTCTTCACATCTTTCTCCGTTTTATCAACTTTTACTGTCTTTTTTGGCTTGCTACTTTCCTCCTGCCCTTCTTTATCTTCTGTCTTGCCCTTCCCAGTCTGCTGTTGCTTGCTCTCCTCGTTTCCATCACCGCCCTTCTTTTTTGCTTTCTTTGCTTGTTTTCGAGCCTTTCTTTCCAGTTCTATTTCCTCTCTACCTTTCCCTGCACTGTCTACACTATTCACAGGTGGTGGGGTTTGAGGAGTACTTTTGGGGAGATTTTTTTGCACTGTTTGTTTCTGTGGACATTTTGCACCATCCTTATTTGGAACCTGAACATTTTTGTGCTCAATGATTATATTATCTATAAGATGACAGAGCTTGTCTAGTTTTTTCTTTTCTTCAGCCATTTTGTGCTATTCCCTAGAACAAACAAATACACTAAGTTAATGAAATTATAACAATGAAATAATAGCATAAGTTACCTGTTCTCACTTGTCACCTGAATCACAATAATATAACAATTCACAAAGGTGATTTTATCATATACCGTATATATATAAACGCAAGTAAAGGCAGCTGGTGACCTCAAACGATATATATTAGAGATATTATCATAAATTAACTTCAACAGTTTTACCGGTATTATTATAGAATAACTGGGTTTTTGGCTAGGCTTGAGCAGTATTACTACATTAGGCTTGGTCCTGAAAATTTGCCCCAGTCACTTTATGATAGTTTACACTGGTTATACCCGGTAGTTTGCCCAGGATAGGTCCGGTAGTTTGCCCAGGTTAGGTCCCGGTAGTCTGCTGTGGTCTAGGTTAGGTTAGGTGAGGTCAGACTAGTTTCCAAATTATGTTTGTTAATGGGGTATTTCTGAGAGAAACACCATAGATGAAAAGTGTCTTAGAATGGTTCAAAATAGTGGATAATGATACTAATATATACAATATAGTGAACCCAGGTTTTCTGTAAATTTACCGTTTTACCTACACCCTAAGCAACCATTAAGATACACACACACAAGTATATGTATGTTTAAAATACCATGAAAACAGATGGTGACTCAAAACATTTATGTTAAGAGATGACATTATTATTCATTCACTTCAACAGTTTCCATGAATACCTTAAATCATCGTTAATATACACACGCACACACACACAAGTATATTCTAGTGTATACAAGTTTAAAATAACGAGTGACGACAGATGGCGACTCAAAAAATGTATGTTATTAAAAGAGATGACATTATTAATATTAATTCACTTCAAACGTTATAATTCACTTTAACCATTATTAATCACTTCACCAGTCTCCATCATTAATATACACACATACACACACAAGTATTATTCTAGTGTATACAAGTTGATGTGTATAATTACGAGCAGATGATGAAATAACGCCTTTAATTTACTATTATTATTTATTCACTTCACCAATTTCCATCACTAATACACACACACACATACACAAGTATATTCTAGTGTATACAAATTGATGTGTTTAAGAGTAGATGATGAAATAACGTCATTAATGTGGTGTGTTTTATTATCTCACCGTTGCATCAGCGTGTGGTGTGGGTTCATTTGTTTACTACAGAGGGCGCAGGGTTATTATATTTTCCTTGTACGATTTTATAGAGAGGTTATTATTTATTTTTATGTTACATTATTTTACATTTATCATTTCATATTCTGTGTTAATTATTTGCACATTTTTTATATACTATTTGGTGTTCGATTATTCACATTTTTCATTTAATCTTTAATTTAATATTTTCGCCGCCGCCGCCGCCCCGCCGTCGCCGCTGCTGCCCCGCCGCCGCCGCTGCTGCCCCGCCGCCGCCCCGCTGCCACGGCTGCCGCCGCCGCCCCGCTGTCACCGCCGCCGCCGCTACCGTCGTTTTTTAATATATATATATATATATATATTTTTTTTTTTTTGTAATAATTTTTATTATTTTTTATTTTTTATCTATTAATTTTTTTATTGTTTTTATTAAAAAAATTTCGTCGTCGCCACCGCCGCCGCCACCGCCACCCCCGCTGCCGTTGCCGCCGCCTCGTCGCCGCCGCCACCGCCCCGTCGCCGCCCCGTCGCCGCCGCCGCCGCCCAGCCACCGCCCCGCCGCCGCCGCCGCCGCCATCGACCCCCGGCACCGCTGCCGCCGCCGCCGCCGCTGCCGTAGCCGCCGCCTTCGTTTTTTAATAATTATTATTTTTTATTTATTTTTTAAATTCATTTAAATTACATTTCAGGTAATTGTACATATAGTGTTAGACTTGTGTAATCAAGAGTTACATGTTTATTTCAGTTGGTATATTAATCAATAACCTCTATACTTATGCTATACATTTGGAATATTTGTTTGGAATATTTGTGTAGCCTACTATTGTTTATATCACATGTGTTACCAAGTACTGTTTATCATTATTTATGTACATACAATAGAAAGGAATATTATATTATATGGAAAGTAATGACGTTACCAACAGCTATAGTACAAAATTTCGTAAAACACTATATAATAATAATAATAATAATAAGTATGTGTCCAGCAGCAGCTGTTTTTTAACATATCTTTCCATGTGAAAATAAACGGTACCATTACTATCGAATCTCTCCTTCCCTCCCCTCCCCTCCCCCTCCCTTCCCCCCCCTCCCCTCCCCCTCCCTTCCCCTCCCCTTCCCCCTCCCTTCCCCTCCCTTCCCCTCCCTCACCCTCCCTTCCCCTTCCCTTACCCTCCATTCACCCTCCCTTCCCTCCCTTACCCTTTCCTTCCCTTCCCCTTTCCTTCCCTTACCCTCCCTTCCCCTTCCCTTTCCCTCCCTTCCCCTTCCCTTCCCTTACCCTCCATTCCATTCCTTCCCCTGCTGCTCTTCTCCCCTCCCTTCCGTTCCCTTCCCCTTCCCCTGCTGGTGTCCATAAACGTGGTGTATATGTCCTGGTCCCCTGCCGTTTTATGTGATATGTATATACTTATGTACAGTCATTACCAAAAGTCTCGTCTGTCGCTACTCACTCACTGATGGATGAGACTAGTGTTTATTATTATTATTATTATTATTATTATTATTATTATTATTATTATTATTATTATTATTATGCATAGAATGTTATTATTATTATGGTAAATATACAGACTCGAGTTTTTGGGGATGACTGTTTGTGTGTGTGTAGTTTTTGATAGCACCTCTGTGTGTGTGTGTGTGTAGTTTTTTATAATGCCTGTGTGTGTGTGTGTGTGTGTGTGTGTGTATGAGTAGTTTTTATTAATTAATGGCTGTGAGTGTGTGTAGTTTTTGATAATGCCTGTGTGTGTGAGTAGTTTTTATTAATTAATGCCTGTGTGTGTGTATTTTTTATAATGCCTGTGTGTGTGTGTGTGCCATATAATAGTACCACTCAGAACTACTCCAACACTGAACATACAATGGGTGGGAGTTAATTTTGGCCAAGTAATGGGAAGGCTTCATCAGCTCTACTGATATATATCCCTCCTTCATCACCATGCATGCACACCCAACTACCATTATCTCTCTCTCTCTCTCTCTCTCTCTCTCTCTCTCTCTCTCTCTCTGTGTGTGTGTGTGTGTGTGTGAGTATTTTATTGTTCATGTGTCTCTCTTTGTCCCGTGCACCTCTCTCACTCAGTTTTTTTTTTTTTTCATTTTTCTCACTCTACCTCATTACTCTCTCTCTATGTAATTTTTTCTGTCTTTCTGTCCCACCTTCTCACTCTTTGTTTTTTTTCCTTTCTATCTATCTCGACCTCATTACTCTCTCTCTCTCTCTCTCTCTGTGTCATTCATTATGCCCTCGTCTTTATTACCTCAGCTAGTGTTAATTACAAACGACAAGAATGCAATATAAAAACAGGACATGACGACACTCCTCACTCACTTTAAAGCAGGTAGAGTGTTTGGAAATACAACACACACACACACACACACTATTATTATTATTATCATCATTAGCCTATTATTATTATTAGACTTTTGAGATACAACTGTTTTGGTAATACTGCTGTGTACATACAGGTCTTCTTGATTTGGCTACATCACAAATTTTTTTATTACCAAAAATGTATAGATTCTCTTTCAGATGACATATGGTACCTATTAATACATGTTCAAGTAGATTCCATTATTTACAGCTTGTTTAGAATTACTTAATCATGTATATAATTACTGTATTAGGCTAAGCTTTGTGTAATCTGTTTTGGTTTTCATTGTATTGACTAGTACCGGTACATAAAATAAATAAGGAATTTCAAGAGGGAACAATTTGGCTACATCACAAATTATACACCTAACCACAACTAACCATAAAATTCTTTCCTTTCCTTTTTTCTACATCACAATAATTCACCGAACCACACCTAACCAATTTATTTAAAGGTATTCTACTGTTCCCTTTCTTCTACATCATAATAATTCACCTAACAACAACTAACAATTTATTTAAAGGTAGCCTATATACTGTTCTCTTCGTTTATACATCACAGTAATCATTTATAAACTTGTAGTACATTTGTAATATAGCACGTACTGTACTGTACTTTACCCTAGCTACTCTCCCTGGCAAAATCAATCTCCCTGAAAAGCAATAGGCCGTGAATTTTGTTCGTAATGATAAATACACTTTGACTGATTCATATACAGTATATATAAATATATATATATATATATATATATATATATATATATATATATATATATATATATATATATATATATATATATATATATATAATATTTGCAGGAAATTTGCAAAGCTACACACACACACACACACACACACACACACACACACACACACACACACACACACACACACACACACACACACACACACTCACGATTTTCCCCCTTCAGATTTACGCTTATATGAGTGTATGATTTATGAAGGTTGAAGGGGGAGAAATGCATGGAAGTGTTCTCAGCTACTACATGGCTTTACTCTAATGTTTAGGCTACTCTTGGGCTACATATATATATATACCTTCTGAAACTCCACACCTTCCTCAAACACCGTGAAATTTGAGTAGACTTCGAATTCTCTCAATCTCTCTCTCTTTCTCACTCTTTCCCTTTCACTCTTTATCTTTCTTTTTCTTTATCTTTCTTTTTCTTTATCTTTCTTTTTCTTTCTTTTTCTTTTTCTTTCTTTTTCTTTTTCTTTCCCTTTCTCTCTCTCTTATTTGTTTTTGTTATTTATTATTTCATTTTAACGTATTTTATTTTGTTTATTTCATTTGTGTGATTTTTTTTAGTGCATAAGGTGTGTTTGTTAATTATATGTTAATTATGTGTGTGTGTGTTAATCATGTATATGTGTTAATTATGTGTCTTAATCATGTGTGTTTGTGTGTGTGTGTTAATTATGATGACAAATTAGCTACACTTACAACACTAATCCAAACCAGATAATATGAGTCCATAATCATTAAAATTACACTCCAAGATAAAAGTGATATATACGTGTTTGTGTTGACTACATACGAATTAAAAAAAAAAAAAATGTCAGATTAATTTCTTTGGCTAGTTCAATCTCGCTGGGGGAAAATCCAATAGAGTTTTTAATAATATATATATACACGTAGGCTACCTAATTAGGATATTAAGGACTCTATGATATAATGTATTTTGAAACCTGATGGTGGTGGCTCCTGATTACTCCCGACTATGCCACGAAACACACACACACACACTCTCTCTCTCTCTCTCTCTCTCTCTCTCTCTCTCTCTCTCATTTGAGGTGTGTCGTTTGTAATTAATGTGTATGTTGTATATATATATATATATATATATATATATATATATATATATATATATATATATATATATATATATATATATATATATATATATATTACGAGTATGTATATTCATTCACGATACCAAATTATTACTGTATTATTATTACTGTTATATTATTATTATTA
>JAWZYT010003143.1:22500-52933 GCA_034508575.1 Petrolisthes manimaculis | reverse complement strand
TCCCTCCACTTGAGCGACGGGAATGGTGGAGTTGTGGTGGAGGTGGAGGAAGAGGAGGAGGAGGAGGAGGAGGAGGAGGTGGGTAGTATAGTTCCTCTCTCTCTCTCTCTCTCTCTCTCTCTCTCTCTCTCTCTCTCTCTCTCTCTCTCTCTTTATCATTATACTTTTCTCTCCTTCCTTATTCACACTCTCTCTCTCTCTCTCTTTCTCTCTCTCTCTCTCACACACACACACACACACACACACACACACACACACACACACACACACACACACACACACCTCCCCTCTCAGCTGTCATCAGTGAATCACGCTATGAAATGAGATACTTACAAAATAATATCTTACATAGATCTATTATTGTTATTATTATTATTTTTATTGTTGTTGTTGTCATTATTATTATTATTATTATTATTATTATGATTATTGTTGTTGATGTTATTATTGTTATTATTATTATTATTGTTGTTGTTGTTGTTATTATTATTATTATTGTTATTATTGTTGTTGTTGTTGTTGTTATTATTATTGATGATGATGTTATTGTTATTATTATTATTATGGACATTAATTATAGGATAAATACGACTCTCTCTCTCTCTCTCTCTCTCTCTCTCTCTCTCTCTCTCTCTCTGTACAGCTGCGGACAATTAAAGTTAATTCATTTCCATCTATTTATTTCTAAACTCGTGTTAAAGTGAAAAGATTTTGAAATTGTGTGTGTGTGTGTGTGTGTGTGTGTGTGTGTGTGTGTGTGTGTGTGTGTGTGTGTGTGTGTGTGTGTGTGTTTACATGGCGGCCATCTTTGTTGACCTATTTGTTCTTGTTAGACCATCAGAGAGAGAGAGAGAGAGAGAGAGAGAGAGAGAGAGAGAGAGAAGAAAAGAAAAGAAGAGACAGTATAATGGCAAGAGTAGGAGAGAGAGAGAGAGAGAGAGAGAGAGAGAGAGAGAGAGAGATGATGGTAGGAGAGAGAGAGAGAATGTATGATAATTGTAAGAGAGAGCGAACACACACACACACACACACAGGGGGAGTAGAGTTAATTAAGAGAGAGTGAGTAAGCCAGGAATAACCACTAATATCAGGTTTACCAGAGAGAGAGAGAGAGAGAGAGAGAGGGGGGGGGGGGGGGGTTCGAAACTGATTAGAAAATAATGAAAGACGTAAAAGCATCCATCCTCCCCTCTCTCACTCTCTCTCTCTCTCTCTCTCTCTCTCTCTCTGCTTTGGTGTACAGAGAGAGAGAGAGGAGAGAGAGAGAGAGAGAGAGAGAGAGAGAGGATGAAGGAAAGTAGAATATATATACAGCCATGGCTGATATAGTGCTTGACTAGGGTCTAAGAAGTGTTGGTGAGCAACTGAACAGAGTTCGAACAAGTGAATTTTCCAAACCATTCTCAACGTTGAGAGAGGTTTAGAAGACTCACGTTTTCGAACTTTGTTCAGTTACTCACCAACACTACTTAGACCCTAGTCAAGCACTATCAACCATGGCTGTATAGTAGGTAGGAGAGAGAGAGAGAGGATGAAGGAAGGTAGAATAATGAGAGAGAGAGAGAGAGAGAGAGAGAGAGAGAGAGAGAGAGAGAGTAAGGAGAATTTGTAATGGTAGGAGAGTGTGTGTGTGTGTGTCAGAATATTGGAAAGAGAGAGAGTTAGTGAGTTAGTTAGTTCGATACACCTTGAATAAACCTTTCTGACTCGACTCCCCGTGGCCTTGTACCGAATATCCCGAGTCAGTTCACCACACACACACACAGACACACACAGACAGACACACACACACACACACACACACACACAGTCTATAGTGGCCAGGCAAACCGGTAAGATATACACAACTCTCTCTGACTCCATACTATACACACATACACCCCCATACACATACATACACACTTTACACATGCTCCACCATATGTATGTATAAGGGTGTGTATGTATGTATGTGGTGAAGGCATGTATGTATTTATGTATGTGGTGAAGGCGTGTATGTATGTATGTATGTATGTGTAGTGAGGGCCTGTATGTATGTAATTGTATGTATTGAGGGAGTGTATGTATGTAAATGTGTGAAGGCTGGTGTGTGTGTGTGTGTGTGTGTGTGTTGAGCATTATAATATTAACATAACCTATTTAATATCTACATTTAATTTCAAAGTGTTGTGTATCTAATTGTTATTTTTGTCCACAGGTGGCGTTGGTGTAGCGTCCTCAGTCAACCACAGAAGTAGTAAGTAAGTAATTAAGTAGTAGGAGCATGATGGTATAGACGTCAGGAGCATAATGTTAAATACCAGTGTGGTGGAGGAGCATAATTATAATCTTAATTTCTATTGTGGAGGAGCATATCTTAATTTCTATTGTGGAGGAGCATAATTTTAATCTTAATTTCTATTGTGGAGGAGCATAATTTTAATCTTAATTTCTATTGTGGAGGAGCATAATTATAATCTTAAATTCTATTGTGGAGGAGCATAATTATAATCTTAATTTCTATTGTGGAGGAGCATAATTTTAGTACCAGCGTGGAGGTGGAGCATAATGTTTAGTAGCCCTACCAGTGTGGAGCATATATTCTTAATTCTATTGAGGAAGTGGAGCATAATTTTGGGTATAGTGTAAGTTGTTCGTTAGTCCATATATATTTACATTTATTGAACTATGGGCCATATTCAAGAACGTCCGTGGTGCATACGATGGTGTGGTACCGGTATGATGGCTCTATAGGAAAACAATACAGCCGTCATACCAGTACCATGCCATCGTATACACCATGGATGTTTTTGCATACGCTCCCAAGTCTGTCTTCTATAATAACTAAATGTATAGTATAAATTTTAGTCTTTGCTTGAAAAATATCAATTGAAGAATGTATTAAATATCTTATACAGTACTTTGTTTATTATTGTATTTGGTCTCGTTTTCTCTTGTATTTGTGTATATATAAATAAACCATTATTTGAATTCTAATTTTGTTTCCTTTTATTCTATACATTGCTAAGGTTCAGTCAAAGCCATAAATAAGGTACAATTTTTTATTACATATGTCTATACAAAGTATCTCGTACATCAACAACAACAACAACATATAGTATTACAGTAAAGTGTTGAAGTGACATATAAGGTTGTCACTAAAACTATACTCTAAATATATTTACCTGGTGAGGCAAAGGTTCATCCACCACTACAAACTCTGGAAATAAAAGGTTGGGAGAGGAGGTGTGAGGGGATGAGGGGGGAAGGTTTCAAATACAGGGTGGTACAAAATGTTGTTCCCCCACCAGGTGGACTGTAGTCTACCTGTGGGGTAACTTTTGTACCACCCTGTACATACACACACACACACATACATCCACAGGTGGTGTGGTGGTGACCCTAACACAGCATAAGGATACTTACTGGTTGAGGTCACCCCACAGTCAACACTTGGTCTGACTGTGGAGGGAAGAGACAGGGTAAAGCTGAGAGAGAGAAGAAAGAAGCAAGAGAGGAAGCAGGTGAGGGGGAACAGATTGCCCCCTCCCAGCACCCCCCCCCACCCCGCACCCCCCCCCCCAGCACCCCCCCCCACCCCGCACCCCCCCCCCCCCCCCCAGTCTGAGAGGGGGCAGTAAGCTCCCCTCTCACCCTCCCCTCACACTCCCTCCTCCTCCCACCCAGCCCTCCCATATTTCCTCCCAACCACACCACATGTGGACACACGTACACACACACATGTTAAAAAGAAATGAGCTGGTTAGTAAGGCAAGAGTAGGATTGGGAGAGGAATAAAAATGGAATGATTTACAGTGAGGGACAAAGGATGGTAATGGAGTGGAGGGAGGATTGGGAGAGGAATAAAAATGGAAGGATTTACAGTGAGGGACAAAGTATGGTAGTGGAGTGGAGGGAGGATTGGTTGAGATTGAAGTGGTGGTCAAGACTCTGCCAACCTAGAAGCAAAAAAGAAACAAGTATTAACAACTCTGTTCTGTACAACCATAAAAAAGAGAGAGAGGAAGATAAATGCCTGGGCAATATAAATGTGTGTGTGGTCAATTTGGAAGGCTACTGATTCCTCCTAACTATGCCAGTAAACAAACAACCTCAGAATAAGAGTAAGGGATTTGTTTTGTAGCACTGTATGGAGGAATCAGTAACTCAACCATATGACCACAGGGGAGTATAATTATATTCCCTTTAACACCAACTATCCTTCTGTATTATTTACATACTGAGTGCCCGGCAGAAAATGTATTGCACAAAAAAAGATTAAGGCCTCCAATTCCTTCAAACTGTGGCATAAAACAGCACCTACACTCAGGCTGTCTGGTTTGTGGCACAGGTTAGAGGAATTCAAACACTTCACTTCACTGGCACAAAACAAAATATGAGAAGAAGCAACCCTTTACTGACAACATTATGGCTGGTAGGATTAAAATTTATCTTCGACGAAAAGAATCTTTGTCGTTATATTGCCATTGTAAAATAATGCGAACATAGCGACGAAGATTGTTTTATTGTCGAAGATCAATGAAAAAGAAATCTGATCTCAAGTAACATAATTTAGTACTGGAGAAGTAGTCAATAAAGGCTTCTTCTCCTATTCTTTTTTTTTATACACAATATATTAATTCTATAATAGCTAGTTTATCATTTGGTGACAGTAGACTTCCACAACCAACACGAAGCTAAAGACAAACTAAGAGTGGCTCAAACTCATTATGCAGGATGAAATGTTGGTTAGCTTTTTTTTTAAGCTGATCAAAATACAAGAATATGGAAACTTGCCATCAGCAACAGAAAAACATACTTCTATGCTGTACTATATAGTTACAGACATTTGTTTCTTTTCACATACTCATTTCTTAAAATCTTATAAATAATCTGACGAGGAATTGGAGAACAGTGGAAGCTTTGGACTGATCTGATGACGGGGGGTAAAAGTATATTTGTGTAACATTGGACAGATTATGAAGCTGTGAGTAATTTTGTGTTGGCAGGTATACATATCCTTATACACATACATACTCACAGCTTCAAAATCTGTCTGATATTGTAAGAGTTTAGAAATGAGTATAGTAGGTGGAAAGGAACTTTTGTCCACAATAATACATGCACACAACTACTGGAAGCAACAAAACAAACAAGTGTAACTCACCAAATTATGTCACCTCAACACTTGTAACAATCAACACAACAACTCGCAATGATAGTGTATAATTATGAGTTCTTCCGTCTTGTACGAGATACTGTATGTGTAGACCTTAGCAAGTTAAAATGAAGCAACATATCTTATATACAGTAATGGGAGGGTAGAAAATTGTAAGTTATGATTGTATTCAAGCAAACTCTGGCAAGAAACTATCCCTTTGCTATGCAATCTGCGACTTTAGTGTGAAACCCACACATGCAAATAACAATGTTACTTCTGCCCAATAATAGAAAATACTGATAAATACGGACATGAAAAATACAGACACTGAACAAAAGTATACACTGATGGAGTTATAATTCTTGGGTCATAATTCTTATTCACAGCATTGAACTCAGTTAGGCTAATGGTAAAGGATTAGGACTATGCTAATGATGTATAAATATATACTATACCGGTAGATTATGTAAAGATAACTATAGACAGAGAGAGAGAGAGAGGGACAGTTGCTTCATCCTTTACAATAGTAGGAAATGAACTAAGTTATAATGCAGGAGTAGAAAGTTGAGGTCACATGTGGTCCTGTTGACGTCCTCATCACGTGGGAAGGCAGGTGGAGGCAGGTGGAGGCAGGCAGGTCAACACAGATACCAGTTGATTGGGAAGGCAGGTGGTGTCAGGTGGGGTCAGGTGAGTGAACTTGGGTACCTGGCAAATGCTGGGATAGAAGTAGAAAAGTTCACATTAATAAAAATGCACATTATTTTACCATATCTATATAGTAGCCTTAAACAAAGTAAATATTGTACCCTTTCATTCATTAATTAAATCACACACTCATAATTACTGTATATATAATTATAGAATTTACACTTGGATAAATTAAACTGTATAGAATGATTTTGAACCTGCTTAATTAAAGTGCATTAGTTTCCTTCATCCAGAAAACATTGCATACCGGTACTGTATTGCCCTGAAGACATTATAAAAAATTACACCTATCCGTGCACTCCTCATACAATACATTCTGGGTTTAATTCTCAGGTGGCTTAACTTACTAAGACTTTGTATGATATCCTTCCTTACACTTACTTACTTACTGTAGCCTACTGTACATTAAGTGATATATAGTAACAACAAAAACCAATATATACTGTACATGTTAAATAAAAAAAATAAAAAATAAACCCCAGAAATGACACTAGCCTTGTCAGGTTAATTAAATCTATGAAGTTCTTACACACACACACACACACACACACACTCACACACACACACACACACACACACACACACACTGACTTACTCTACATGAAGTGCTATACAGTACCAATTAATATATTAAAAATAAACAGAAATGACTCCTATCCTTGGGTTCAATTGTCAGGTTAAGTACAGTAACTTATTAAAACTATGAAATATTTCCTTACATACATACACACACACACACACACAACTACTGACTTACCCGGTACAGGTACATACATAAATATACAGTATACATATGATAGAAATGGGAATAATATGCGATGTTATATAATTATACATTACCTTTCTAAACAGTTTAAGGGGAAAGTTCTCTTTTGGTACATTGGAGTGCCTTGATTCCTCCAAAGTATGCTAGGAAACGGGACCAGAAGAGGAAAATTAATGGTGTTCTGTTGCTTGGAATAGTTTGGAGGATTTAGTTGCTACACACCTCACTACATAAAACAGTAACACCGTATTCAAGAACATGGATGCGTTGTGTATACGAGTGTAGTGGTGGTATGTACGATGACTCCATGGACTGACAAACAAACAAACAGGCATAGTACAGGTACGACGGCTCTGTTGAACAGAGCCGTCGTACCTGTACTACGCCATCGTATACACCACACATATTCTTGAATATGGCTGGATGTAGTATGAGCATCACTGATAACGTTAATTAATACGTTACTAATGAATACACCACTTGTATATTTAGAGTTAATTAATACGGTATTAATGAATAAAACATT
Source organism: Petrolisthes manimaculis (assembly GCA_034508575.1). Lineage (NCBI taxonomy): Eukaryota > Metazoa > Arthropoda > Malacostraca > Decapoda > Porcellanidae > Petrolisthes > Petrolisthes manimaculis. The sequence continues at coordinate 45,790 of JAWZYT010003143.1, read as the reverse complement.
TGTATATTTAGAGTTAATTAATACATTACTAATGAATACAATACGGTATTTAATCAAGGTTATTGTGTATACTTAAAAATGAGCCTAAATGACAGAATATATGCAATAATTCTGGGGTCAAATCATATAAATCTTCCTAATAATATGTCATAGAAGAAAAATGTCTTATGAGAATGTTATTAATGAGTTGGTACAGTTGGTAAAAAAACTAAAAAATATTATTTATCAATCTTTTCACCATTACGCCTCTTTCACTCCTATTATATAACATTCACAAGGCTTTAACTAAGTTACAATGGGTAAAATACATTCATGATCAAGATTTTCTCAATAAAAATGGTTCATCTTACCTTAATTAGGGATAAAGAAGGATATATATATTCCTGCAATGTAAATAACCCACTCGGCAAGATGGCTGCCCCTTTTCCTTTCTCATATTCTCATCATCTCGTGTTCTTATTGGTTATGTTGTTGATGGGAAATATTGACTTTACAACGGCACCTTATAAACTTATATATATATTTTTTATCTTAATCTATTTCCCTTTTTACTTTACAATTTTTTATTCCCAAAAATGCTTGTTACAATGTCAATGGTTGATGGGAAATATTGCCTTTACAACGGCACCTTATATCTTATTCTTTATTTTGCACCTCATACACCAATATATATATTTGTTTTTATCTTGATCTTGTGGGTTTTTGCTATTATTTCTGCTAGAGAAATAATGCTCTTTCAGTCGGGCCCTTCTATATAATTTGAGACCGACTAAATATGGCAACTATTTCCCTTTTTTTTTTTTTTTTTTTTTTTTTTTTTTTTTACAATTTTCAATTTCCAAAAGTGCCTGTTACAATTTCAATGGTGCACGTTTCATAATAACATCTTAAAGTACAGACGTACGATGTATCAGTAATTATCGCGGGGAAGATTTTACAAAATACATCAGAACTCGGCCAACACTCCGTTCGCCAACTTTAAAATCTGACAGCAGTCTCTTATCTATTATTCTGCACTCAGTAAGAAAGTTGACACAGTTTCATTGGGTATTTTACTGTTTTATTCCAGCAATGATCAATATATACATCAATTGAAGTCTTAAAGACTAAATTATTGTGAAACAATTATAGTGTTTCACATTGTACTGTAACCGTAAAATAAGAGTATCTGTACTGCCTCAATCCATTCAGTACATTACTTTATGACACACCATAAACAACAATTTATAACTAATACATTACAGTACTCAAACATCTCATCTCACCATACCGGGGGAAATACTACTGTACTGTACTCCTATAATTCAATACAAATAGCAACATCCACCTGCCATATTATCCCACTCAGGGGTGTTGGAACCTGAGGCTGGATTACTGTGGCATACCGTAGCTGCGGGTATTTATTTCTGGGAAGGGAGGTCAACCTATTCCCAGACATGGCATTACTATACATGGCAAAAACTTGCTAGGTGTACAGCAGGCAGCATAAATTTGTGTCCATCTTATGTACTTAATATTGCAAATATGACCAGATAGTTACTTTCTGAACCAATTTTTATTCCAACAACATGCGTAATTTACCATATGAGAACTATATCTGTCATCTCTACATTAAATTTGTATAACATCACTATAGCTAATACATACGCAGGTGGAGATAAAGTGAACTTATGCTGCCAACTGTACTTCACAGAGCATCAATCCCAGTCAACACAGCCAGACACAAGACAACATTCAGGCTCTAACATTCAGAACTCTTAGAAAACTGGAAGGCATCTATTTTCTCCAAACTCACCAACAAACAAATTAGCCCAATTGGCCCCTTATATTGTACAGTACTGTACTCTATTTACACAACCCTGACTGTAGTCACTAATGATTCAGTTGAGCCGTGTTCAAACTTTTATTATCGGAAAAAATTTCTGCATATATGTACTGGTGGTACAATGGTTTAAGAATGGAGGAATGGATGTGATGAGTGTGAATGAGACACAATGAAAGAATGGAGATTGGAAGAGTGTCATATGGGAGGGAATGGAGGGAGGTGTAATTTGGGCAGGAATGGATGAGAAATGTAAAGGAAGAGGGAAGGAGGGAAGGAGGGAAAGAGGAATGTGCAGTGCTAGTATTACCAAGGGTGTGGGAGGGAGTAGATGGACATGGATGGTATGGGGGGACTTTGCCACACCTTACATAGTGGGAGTACCAACTGGGACTAAATGGGAGATAACTCGAGGAGGTGAGAGGATGGAGGAAGTGAAGGAGTTTAAAGTACTTGGGAACAGTTCTGTGTAAACGTGAAAATATGGAAGGAGAAATTAAGGAGAGAGCAATAAGGGGTAGACAGGTCATAGGATCACTGGGAAGGATTATGAAGGGTAGAAGTGTGAGTATGGAAGTGAAAAGGGGACTACGAAATAGGGCTCGTCAGTCAAGAATTGGTACTTGAGAGGAGCATGTGGACTTACCAGGTGGGATGGAGAAAGTAATGAGTGTGTATGAGAGATGTGGTATGAGTGAGAATGAAACTGATATTGAGTGTGGGGTAGTTGAGAGGGTGAAGCATAATACATTGAGGTGGTTTGGACAATTGGAGAGAATGCAAGATGTGAAGTTTGTAGAGGTGTATGGAAGTAAAGTTGTGGCACCTGGTGTGAGAGACAGACTTCCAGTTGTATGGCAGAACAGAGTAGAATGGAAGAGTATGTAAGAGAGAGAAATGTGAGGGGCAGAGTAGGGTTTGACCAAGTATTGAGGGAGTGTTGGAACAGGGAAAACTGGAGACACTTCTGCCGTGGCCACTCCCTTGGGGAGAGTTCCCAGAGGGAACAAGGTGTCAGAGCTATAGATAGATACATGTAGATGGAAAAACACCTGCACCAGACTGAGCACCAGGAACAAGCCACTGGTCGACTTTCTCTTAACTGGTAATAAACGATCCACAGCTGTTAATTATGATAGGTTACATTGATTGCCAAAAATCCTGTTAAATTCCCTATGCTGTATCCATCCTTTGTGATGATGATGATGGTACACTGGAGGCTACTACAGCACCACCAATTATTTCTTTACAAGTCAGGGTATCTACAAATAACTCGAGTGACCCTTCGTACAACTATACAGATGATAAAAACACCTTTGGGTTTGCTCATCCTATCATCTAAAATAAACACTGTTTCCTTAAATAGCATACAATCACAAACCTGAATATTATTTTGAGGCCGAGTGGTGGGAAAAAAAATTACGAGGAACATTTTTGTCAATGCATCACAAGAAGGAAATGAGTATGACAATAGTGGAGAACTGATGGAAGGCTACTTTCTTACGCTTCTTGTACGGCACCTCCACTTCCTCCTCCTCACCGTCTACCACTTCCTGCACCTTCTTATCCTTCTCAGTGAACTTGGGGAGGTAGGTATTGCCAATCTCCCCATCCCCGAAAAACCCAAAGACCGGGGTGTTAGGGAAGGCCTGACGGAAAGCCTTGGTCTCGACGTTGTGGTAGTCTGTGGTGGAGTTGCCATGGCGACGGTACCAGGCGTATCCCCGGCCACAGCAGCTGAACATGAAGGCAACACTCTGCTCCTCTGGTAGCCCACATGACTTCAGCTGTGAGGGCAAAAAAAAATATGTATTCAGACCTCTTATGTGGTTGATGGTCAAGATAACGAAGATTATTATTTTCACAACGATAATGAAAGTGATGATTATGATGACAATGATGACAATAAATATAAACAATATGCCATTTGTGTGAACACATCAGTAGAGGTGGCATTCCTGTTACTGTTGGGAAGGCACATGATTTGTTTACATTCTCACCAAGCATTATACCTTAAAAATATACCGTATTTATATTTCTTCACTTAGTGCACCTATTACATTATGGATTAAGCAGTAATTATACAACTATAATAAAATTATTAAAACTTTGGAGAGTAAAATATAAAGTAATTACAGTGAGTATTAGTTCAAAGAATATATATAAGGTGAAATGCTTGTTGAAAAAGTATAAAAATCATGTGGCCTCCAAACAGTAATAGGAGTACCACCTCTGTCAATGTGTTTGCAAAAATGAGAGCCAATTTTCATCTTGGAACAGACTATACACACAGGTCACTCAGATCTTGTAGTTAGTGATACCCTTTGAATAAATGGAAATTGTGCATTAATAATTATGATGTTAATATAAACACATACATAGAGTTCACCCACCTGCTTCATATAGTCACTGAGCATCCTGGGGTTGGTGACACACTTGGGAATGACGATGGAGGCGGCGGTGACGTTTGGTCCGCTCACCGCCACACCAAAGCTGGGTAAGTCTGAATTGCCACTCTGTCCAGTTATAACAGTGTCCACCATACCACCACCCAGAGCTAACTTGTGGTTTTGTCTATTGGAATAATGAGGATGATAATTATAAAAAAAAATTATAACAATAATAATAATAAAAATAATATTACCTGTAATGACAATAATAATGATACAATATTAATCAGGTGTTTTATACATTTGAATACCAATGCTTCGTGCAAGTTGACAACCACTCACCTTACGAGGGCAGCCTGTACAAAGGCCTCTGTGAAGCAGTCATCCAACCTGGCATCAAAGAGCAGGAGGGCCTTAAGGGAATCTTGCTTAGACAGACCCGTAATCTGGTCAAACTCCTCCTGAGAGATGGTCGGCCCCATCTTTCGTTTACACTGCAACAACAAAATATTACACTCAGTTCTCACTATTACTCTGAGCCTTATACCTGGCAATAACAAAATGCCTTGTCAATCTCTTTCTACGCTGCAAGAACATTACCGTATATTACACTGAGTTCTGTCTACACTAAATGGAGAGTGAGAGCAGTATAGCTGGATGTGTTACAAAATGCAAAGCATAAAATCATCCATCATTTCTTGTGGATGGCTGCACAACTCACTGGCTTCTTGATGTACTTCTCATCAGAGAGGTCAAAGATCTTGAGTTGGAGTCCTGGGTGGTGAGGAATGAGAAGGAGGGACACCGCTTCTTCCTGCTCCATCTCAATGCTGTAACCCACCCCAGACTGGCCTGTTAGTCTGTCTGGGATGGTGTTGTTGGTGGGGTAAGGGGATGGGACAGTGGTGTTGGAAGTGGGTGTGGTGTTACTGCTGTTGTTGTTGTGTGGTGGTACTTCTGCTGCTCCTGCCATGTACCCAGACAGAGATGGATGGTTATAGATTTGATCTACATAGATATAGATTAACATTCAATGTCCATTGCTAACATAAATATCTTTACAAATACCATACATAACATTATACAATTCATAATGTCAACTATAGACATGCTAGATATCATATGAAGTGGGTTGCTGCCTACAAAATTACATATAACAATACTTGAACATACAAAAACATTACACAACAGCCCATATGGCTTTTAGTAACACTAGGTATTGCTCCAAACTAACCTTTACCAGCAGCTGCCATCCTCCCTCGTGTCCTGACAGACCTCTTGTCAGTCTTCTCTTCCTCCACAATCTTGCCAGCTTCCTTCTCGTCCTCCCCTGACAGGAAGGTCAGTATCTCCTGGTTGACTTGTTGCCCGGACTCCCTCCAGTGGTTTTGGTAGCTGCTCTCCACGGTGCCGATGACCCCCACGGCACACACTACACCTAACTCACATGTGGCAGGTAGTGACTCTTTCAGGTTCTGAACTAGTGTCACATTACCTGTCAAACACACAACACACATTAACATTATACAACAGACCCTTTGATATAATATGTCAGATGATCATGAACATTATGAAGCTTGTGAAGTTTTCCAGTTTCATTCACACAATTTTTTACACACTGTTAGAGTATTTCAAATACAAAAAAAATAAAAATAAGGAAATTGCAGTAGGACTGATAGCATGTTTCTGCATGCACTACCCGCTGACTCACATTTATTGTTGTCATCTTCAACACTGGCGAGGAGGTTGCGTGTGAACCACTCGGTGCTGCTGAAGGCCAGGCAGTACTGGGGTTTGCTCAGTAAATGCTCAAAGAAGTTCTCAAACAAACTACTCGTCGATGACTCAAAGACAGCAAACTGGGGAAAGATGCACAAATTCAATATATAATCAATTAAATATTTTTCAAGTAAGACATTGACACACAAAAGAAAGCAGACCTTGCCGTGGGTGGTGAGAACACCGTGTGGATGTACGGTGAGGTAATGAAGTCGTCTGCGTTGTTCCAGGATCTTGACCCCTACGTCTGCCCAGGTCCTACACACTTCACGTACACGAGACACCTCACGGTAACTCAGGCTCTTGAAAATTTTCTGAAAAACAAAGTTAAGTCTGAAATTATGTCTTTGTATGTATCGTACCCTTAGACAAATGAGGGAGGGTTTTCCTGTCCTGCCATATAACAATAATATTGAAGGAGGGAGTATATTCATGATCATGGTTTTTTTTTATCCATCCCCCCAATGGTAATTATCAAGTATATTGCCATTTTCTATTACTATGTTCGTACCCTCTTTAAACACTAATTTATATCATTCCAAGAAACTTTTCATCTATGGCATTTTCTTCTGAAATGTTCCAATACCAAAATAGGGTATATTCAAATTGGTCCTTTTGAAATTAGCTTGACTTTACCTAACCTGAACGGCAGCTGACTACCGGGACCTAACCTGGGCAAACTACTGTACTATGACCTGACCAAGGCAAACAACCGGATGTGGCAACACTGCTACAAAACGGCAATATACTGGATAAATACCAAATATACTGTTATAATTAACTTAGAATACCTGCGTTAGTTCCCACGACCCTGACAGTAGATTCCCTATTTGTATACAGCTGTCACTATCACCACTATTTATAATGTCACTATCATCACTATTTATAACGTTGGAACTCATTTTAACGTCACTATCATCACTATTTATAACGTTGGAACTCATTTTAACGTCACTATCACCACTATTTGTTCATTTTAACGTCACTAATCACCACTATTTGTTCATTTTAACGTCACTATCACCACTATTTGTTCATTTTAACATCACTAATCACCACTATTTGTTCATTTTAACGTCACTAATCACCACTATAAGTTATGTTTGTCTTTACTGTTTACAAGCACCAGTGTTGCCAGATCTGCTTCACCAAATTTCCCCAACTTCAACATCATTATTTCCAGTTTTACTTCAAATATTTCCCTGTTTTTACTCTTATAGATACTCGCAAATTTAACATCTTTTTTCATATTTCGTCTGATAGAAATTTTCCCATTTACTCTTGAACAATAGTTATATAATTTCGCATGGATACCTCTAATTCTTCATGTCTAGAGAAAATTGTCCCTAGTAGGCAACATTGACTCCATGTTGTTGTTATTACAAGGGTTGCGTCGAGTTGTTGAGTTGAGGTAGTGGTCACTTTTCAACGGAGAAATACTTACTTTGTCTTACTTTGTAGAATTCGGCAGCGGCGGAGCGGCGACGACGAAAAAAAAAATGTTAATTATTACCAAAAAAATAATTATTAATTATTAAAAAAAACTAATAATAATTATTAAAAAAAAAAACTAATTATTTAAAAAAAAACATTAAAAAATAACTAATTATTAAAAAAAACATTAAAAAATAACTAATTATTATAAAAAACATTAAAAAATAACTAATTATTAAAATAACACATTAAAAAATAACTAATTATTAAAAAAAACATTAAAAATAACTAATTATTAAAAAAAAACATTAAAAAATAACTAATTATTAAAAAAAACATTAAAAGATAACTAAGTATTAAAATAAACATTAAAAAAATAACTAATTATTTAAAAAAAACATTAAAAGGGACAGTAAATAAAAAAGGAGATAGTAAGGAAAAGGAGCACAGATGAAAAAAAGCGAATACAAGAAGGACATTTGTTTTGGTCTGAGTAGAGCTAAAAACATAACGGAGAGAAAATCGATATGTCCCTTATATACTTAATATATTTTTTTTCTCTCTCTCTCTACATGACGTACCCAGTAGCCTAGCATTCCTGCCAGTCGTCGCCTCCAGACTCCAGTATACATATAACATAATAACAGGATGGAGTTCACTGTTATATTAAAATTTTCTCAACAACCTCCATCACTATTACATTCGCCATCCTTGTTCTAGTGAATTTTTTACTTTCCTTCTGTGTGTGGTGGTGGCCAGTGTGTGTGTGTGTGTCTGTGTGTGTATGTAACTTTTTAATTGTGTGTGTGTGTGTGTGTCTGTCTGTGTGTGTATGTAACTTTTTAATTGTGTGTGTGTGTGTCTGTGTGTGTATGTAACTTTTTAATTGTGTGTGTGTGTGTGTGTGTCTGTGTGTGTATGTAATTTTTTAATTGTGTGTGTGTGTGTGTGTGTGTGTGTGTATGTAACTTTTTAATTGTGTGTGTGTGTGTGTCTGTGTGTGTATGTAACTTTTTAATTGTGTGTGTGTGTGTGTGTGTGTGTGTGTACCTTTTGAGTGTGTGTGTGTGTGTGTTCTTTTAGAGAGTAAGTGAGTGTGTGTGTGTGTAATAGGTTAATGATAGCCATTAAATTATAGATAGGTAGGTATAGTACTTATAACTATTATGTTATAAATGCCTATGTTAGCTGAATGCCAAACTGCCCCTATCTTATCTCTCAAACACATAATCTCATCTAATATAAGTAATTTCGTTCCTTCAATAACTATGTGCATTTTTAAATCATCTATCTTTCTTTCACCACATTTTATTTTTCCATCATCGTATAAGAGGCCTACAATGTACCGTTTATTGATATATTGTCATAATTACGACCTCGCTAGCTCCATGGTGTGGCGTCTAATATCAATCAATCAATCAATCAATTAATTAATCAATCTACTAAGCTTACCTACTCTTTGATATACAGTTTTTTATATTTAATTATTTCTGGGTTTGATTCGTTTAATTCATACTGTTCGAATCTCCTTCTACAAGTTTAGCCTAAGCTCATTGATATACAGTTTTTTTTTTTTTTTCATTATTTCTGGGTTTGATTCGTTTAATTCATACCGTTCGAATCTTCTTCTACAAGTTTAGCCTAGTCTCAAATCCGGTGTAGTCGACTCAGAGCGAGGTGTCTTCAAAGGCAAGGCGAGGTGGTGAAGTCAGTCTTCCCTTGGCTACTGGACCGAACACAGCTATAGTAAGTACACTACAAAACAGTCATACGCTCTTTGTATATTTTGTTTATTTTGCCTGTAAGATATTATTTTGTTATATTTGTGTGTTCTACAATTTTTTCGTTTATTGATAATCGACAATTTTTTTTTTTTTTTTTTTAAGTTTAAGGTTTTTTGTTATTAGTAGTTCTCATACGGTCTATATAACTTTGATATATGGCCCGTGTTAAATGTTGGCTGTGTTTGTGTATGGGAATTGGAGGCTTCTGTCTATTCCTCTTTGACTATTTTGCTTTGAAACTTGTTACTTCTATATAGGTGGTGTTAAGTATCATACAAAACTACATAATTATATACTGCCAGGGTGTGTGGATAAGTGTTTGTTAGGTTAGGTTAATATTATATTGACCTACGAGCAAAACAGATTACTAATGTGATACTAATGTGATCCTTTATTCTTTTCCAGCTGTTTTTGCCCTGCCGACTACAAGCAAATCTGTTGAAGTATAAGTAATCCAGTTGTAATTTACCCAACACACTCAACACCCTGTATTATATTTGACGATGTTCTCTAGACTGGTGAGTACAGATTATAATAATGATCTAGTTCATAATTCACTACCATAAACTATACAACTTTTTTTTTTTAGTCTCTTGCCACGACTATAAGTTTACAGAACTTGCACTGTACTGTTTTATAGGTTTTGTTTATTTTTTCTGCGCGATACTTTATTTGTTCGTTAAGTCTACACTACTGTACAGTGTATTAATTTTCAGGTCTTTCGGTAAATATTCACTATATAATTTTATTTTTTGCTCTACGAAGCATGAATTTGGATTTTTCACGAGGCTTTCACTGTAGGCTTACTAATTTTTATCAAAGCCTGAATTGACTTTTTAAAACCTACCAAAAATGCAATTTCCTTTCTTATAATTTTTTTTTCATGTTTCCGTATGTGCTTGTCCCACCTCAACAATCCCCTTTTTCTTCCTCCGTCTCCATGACTTGCCGTTGTTTCTGCACTAAGCAAATATCAATCCATCTAGATGTAAGTCTGTTCCCTTCTCAAACAGTCACTTTTATTTTTAATTTGTTTTCTTGTGTGGTTATTATCCCACCGGGCCCACCCCTCGTCAATTGTTCTGTTGAGTGATTCAGGCATTGGCCAAATAACGTTACTAAATGACCATGCTTATAGGAATGTTGGGCGTTTTAGAAAATTTAAATGTCACGGTGGTGTATAAGAATTCCTGAGGTAGACTGTACATTGCTACACATAACCTAAAAACAAATGATCTAAATCTTTCTTTGCTGTTACAGACTACAGGGTTGGTGGTACTGGTGGTGATTGCCCAGTTCCAGCGTATTAACACTACTGGTGATATGGGACACTATGAAGATAAAACCGGATGTAACCGGTACAACGAGACTGGAAATAAACGGTACGATAAAGTGACTGCTGTAAGTTACCTGACCGAATATGTGACCTGTTTAGCTAACCGGTACGTAGCGGCCAGTATAATTATCCGGTACATCGGTATGACTGGAAATAACCAGTACGATTTTGTGACCCGTTTAGTTAACCGGTACAACAATGAGACCACTGTAATTAACAAGCACGGCAGTGTTGCCAGTGTAATTATCCGGTACAACGATGCGACTGGTGGAATTAAGCAGTACGAATCTATGACCAGGTTGAACAACCGGTACTACAATGTTACCAGTGTAATTAACCGGTCCAACGATATGACTGGTGGAAATAACCGGTACTACTGGTCACCACTGTCACGCTACGATGGTTCCAGGTTTTGCGTTCCTGGAGCCTACAATGGGTGCAGTTTAAGTTCCAGAAATCCTAGCTATGATGGGTCCAGTTCCAGAATTCCTAACTACAGCATGGGAATTCCAGACAACAAGATATACGACAACCTTTACAATGGTCGTGATGGAATGTACCGTAACAAGTCCAAGGGTTGGATGTTTGCCTAGGATTTATAGATGATAATATTGTAGTAATTTGTAGATGGGAATGAAGGCTACTTATTACATGTACCGATTCCTCCAAAACTTAATTGTATCTCCTCGTGACTTGTAGATAGAGTTGTATGTAAGAATTAACTATATAGATACGTGGTGCATGCGTACGATGGTGTGGTTACGATACGATGACTCATAGATAACCACTATAGAGATCGATGACCATCTTAATTGTCTGCACCACACCATCGTATACACCATGGATGTTTTAGAATAAGGCCCATAATTTGGAGGTTTCGGTATCCATTTAATTTTAATGTTTTAAGCTTTGGTGGTTCTCTAGAATTAACAATCTGTAACAATTAAGTGTTTTTTAAGATGTATTTGTTTAAATGTTCTGCTCATTTTCTGTAAAAAAAAAAAATCGGAATTTTAATTATTTTCTCTCGACTTTACGTAAAAAATGAACTGATAATTATAAGATGAATTTTAACTGAACGATTCTGTAATAAAAGAATTATAATATAAACTCTTTCGTTAATTCTTTCCCTTTAGTCCATCATCATATTTTTTATTTGTTATAGGTTTCCAAAAATACACAAACTATTAAACTTTTAAGGAGAAACTAGTGTGGGAAATCTGGAGCAACCGATTCATCCAAACTATTCCAAGCAACAGGATATCTTTGTTTTTTTTTTTACGGTACCAACAAAAGTGTAAAATATTATTCTCCACCTTGACTTTAATCGATCATTGGCAACACTGTTATTACTCCTACGTCATCAACAACGTCATCACTGGGGCAGGTTTTCTATGATGGGAATAATAGAGGATAACTAAACTAAAAATAAATGTACGTATTCTAATTTATCGATTACGTTTTACTTGTGAGATTTGTCGTTTGTGTTGGTTATTTTTCCTACAACATAAGTTTATTTTTACATAGGCCTAGAATAACAATCTACGTTACAAGTGTAATATATATATATATATCAAAGTTTGTTAAATATTTCTTAAAAAAAACTTAAACATTGCCACACCATATTTAATTAAAAGCCATTCAATAATATAAACAGCACTGCCGTCCTTTTAAACTGTATGAAGGAATACTTGGAGGAATTGATAAAAAATATATACATACATGCATACACCGATGAAAAAGGATTGAGCCAGCTGCCGTGACCAGGATTCGAACCTGGGTTATTGCGGCCACAACGCAATGTACTAACCACTATACGATCACGGCCACTACTGGGATGAGGATAAGTATTACAGTTGCCGTACCTGTTATTTCCTTCTCTCATTCACTGCTGGGATGAAGTTAGAGAGGTGGACCGTGTTGTGTATTACAGTCACCGTACCTGTTATTTCCTTCTCTCATTCACTGCTGGGATGAAGAACGTGGAAGGTAAAATAGCTTCATAACGTTTTGTATATTTGATAATATTTACGTTTTGTATACCTGATAATTAATATATCCTTCCTTTTATTTCACACACTATAGTCCTTACACACACACACACACACAGGTAAGGAGACACTGTAGATAAAGAGAGAGAATGGGCAAAAGAAAGAGAGAGAGAGAGAGCTAGGAAAAGGGCAAAAGTGAGTAGAGGAAGTGGGCAAAAGAGAGAGAGAGGAAAGGAATAAGGGAGGAAGATGAATGGTAGATAAAGAGGGGAAGTAAAAAAAAAGAGAGAGAGAGAGATCGAGGAAAGGATAAAAAGGAGAAAGATAGATATATACCCATAGGTTAATACTGAGAGAGAGAGAGAGAGAGAGAGAGAGGATAAAGGTGGAAGGAAGAGGAATTAAAGGTCAAATTAAATGCTTACCCCCTGAGGCCTTGAGAGAGAGAGAGAGAGAGAGAGAGAGAGAGAGAGAGAGAGAGAAACGATTACGTCTTTCCATAACTTAATAATAATATGTAAGTACCACCACGTGTCTCGATGTACAGTTACGGTCAAAAATACCTTCACCACTTCTGTTTTACGATGTTGATGTTGATGATGTTGAAGTTAAAAATAATACGGTTTATTATTATTTTTATATTTATTATTATTTTTTGTTTCTGACCCTGTGATCGTGTATTATGTGTGTGTATGTATGTGTGTGTGTGTGTGTGTGTGTGTGCGTGTGTGTGTGTGTGTGTGTGTGTATGTGTGTGTATGTGTGTGTGTTTCGTGGTAATATTTGAAGGACGCATGCATTTACCTTCAAATTTATCCTTATAACGGTATATATGTATTTCCATTTTCTTTCAGTACATAATATTATAATATATTGGAGTGCCTTGTTGTTGTTGATTCCCCCAGAGTGAGTAAGTCAGGAAACACGAATACATTGACAATAATAATAATAATAATAATAATGGAATATTTTGAAGTAATCATTTCTCGATCACCCTCTCTCCCTCCTCCTCCTCCCCCCCCTATCTCCCTCCCTTATGTCACCCTCCCTCCTCCCCCCCTCTCCCTTCCTCCTCCCTCCCTTATGTCTCCCTTTCTCTCTCCCCTACCCTCTCCTATCCTTCCCTCTCCTTCTCCCCCTCCCCCTCCCACTTTCTCTCCCTCTCCTCTCCCTACTCCTCCTCCCCTCCTCCCCTCCTCTCTCCTCCCCACTCTTCCTCCCACTCCCACTCCCACTCCTACTCGTCTTCCGGTGTTACGTAACGTACATTATTTTGTGGTTGGTAGTGATTTCGTGACACACACACACACACACACACACACACATACCTTCCTTCTTTCCTTCCTTTACTATTTCGCTGTTATTCTCATTCAGTTCTCTCTCTCTCTCTCTCTCTCTCTCTCTCTGTTATTTTCATCTAGTTCTCTCTCTCTCTCTCTCTCTCTCTCAAAATCAATAAATAGATAAATAAAACAACGAAATACTTCTCATAGTTTGATTTACTTCCTCTATTTATATACTTACTTTACTTTCTTACTCTATTTTTTTATTTACTTTTACTTGCTTTACTCTGTTGTTTACTTTTAGAGGAGGGAGCGCGTGCCTAAAGTAATATAATGATGAGTTATTGGTGACGTCACGAGGCTAAAAATAATAATAAAAATAATAATAATAATATGCAAGGCCTAACGACAATTATTTTTTTAATTAATTTGTTTACGAATTATCTGAGGTGTTTTTTTTTTTATTAATTATTGGCGATCCGATATCATAATTATTTAGGGTAGGAATGGACGTTACCTTTCCTACCTTAATTTCCTCCCTCCCCCTTTCCTTCCTTACCCATTTCCTATTTTCCCCTTTTCCTTCCTTACCCATTTCCCTTTTCCCTCAGTTGTCTTGCCCAGTTCCTTTCCCTCCCTCTATTGCCCTTTCCAATTTCCCTCCCTCCCTCCTTTGTTTATTTCCCCTCCCCTGCCCTTTCCCTCCCCTCCTTCCCTCCCTTTCCCTCCCCTCACCTCCTCTCTTTCCATCCCCTACTCCTCTCACTTTCCATCCCCTCCCTTTATCTCCTATCCTCTCTTTCCCTCCCCTCCTCCCCTCTCTTTTCCTTCCCTCATCCCCTCCCTTTCCTTCCCTCATCCCCTCTCTTTCCCTCCCCTCCTATCCTCTCTTTTCCTTCCCCCCTCAACCCCTCTCTTTCCATCCCCTCTCTTTCCCTCCCCTCCTTTCCTTGACCACAAACCGGTTTTATCTGGATCTCCACCAAGCACCCCGGCCCCCTCCTCTCCCCCCACGATCACCCCCCTCTCTCCCCCACTCCCCCTTTCACCTCCCTACTCATCTTCCTTCCATCTAACCATGTGTGATTGAAGGATAGAAGTGGAGGGAGGAGGGGGGGGAGGAATTTAGCATCTCCCCCCCCCTCCCCTCCCCACCCGTGTTTGATTGGAGGGTAGGGGGTAGGTAGGAAATTTTCTATCACGTGTCACACATACGCGAACCCAAAGTAGAAAAAACAAGACAAACAAAATACTATAAATTATTCCCTGCTAACCAGACCAAATTAATACTTCAGTCAGCCTTGATATACTGTATATACTGAAGAGTCCACGTAAACCACCAATGTTGAGGCGAAGAAAAATAATGATAATAAGATACAATTTAGGTGTGTTTCCCTTTACAATTTACTATAGGTGAGTTTCCCTTTACAATTTAAGCGCATTTTTCTTTACAATTTACTATAGGTGCGTATCCCTATACAATTTAAATGCGTTTCCATTTACAATTTACTATAGGTGCGTTTCCCTTTACAATTTAAATGCGTTTCCATTTACAATTTACTATAGGTGCGTTTCCCTTTACAATTTAAATGCGTTTCCATTTACAATTTACTATAGGTGCGTTTCCCTATACAATTTAAATGCATTTCTCTTTACAATTTACTATAGTTGCGTATCCCTATACAATTTAAATGCGTTTCCATTTACAATTTACTATAGATGCGTATCCCTATACAATTTAAATGCATTTCTCTTTACAATTTACTATAGTTGCGTTTCCCTATACAATTTAAATGCGTTTCCATTTACAATTTACAATAGGTGCGTTTCCCTTTATAAATTACTATAGGTGTGTTTCCCCTTGCAAGCCTTGGTGGGACCGAACCAAAACAAACCTCGTCGGTGTCCAAAAATAATACTAGGCTTTAGACAAATTTGGCGCCTAACTAGTTTTTTTTTTTTATATAGAGATGGTTGTGGTTTTGTTATAAGGTGCTGTGAGTCAGTGTTTATTATTTTACACATAAGGTGCTAGTCATGTGTGAGTTTAATTAAGATTTATGAGTCAGCAGGGATGATGAGTTAGAGGTGGCATGTGTGTGTGTGTAAGTTATGCATGTTCCTATTATGAGTCAAGAGAACGTGTGAGTGAGTCAGTGCTTATAAATTATGAGTCTATAATGTGAGTCAGCAGGATTGTATGAGTCAGTGCTTATAAATTATGAGTCTATATGTGAGTCAGCAGGATTGTATGTATGAGTCAGTGGCTTATAAATTCTACACACACACACACACACACACACACACACACACACACACGGGGGGGCTAACCAAAGACGATTCTGACCAAAACAAATCAACCTAATTTTTGCCCAAGCCATGTTTTTTTTTTTTTTTTTTTTTTGCCCCGTTGAAATTGTGATGGTCATAATCGGCATCAATAACAAACATGATGACTCCTCCATTACCGTCAAAGGCTTGGCTCTATTACATCCTTCAGTTCTATTGGCGATCATGGAGAGTTAGTTAGCAATGATGGAGAGTTATTTGTTAGCAATGATGGAGAGTTATTAGTTAGCAATGATGGAAAGTTAGTTAGCAATGATGGAGTTAGTTAGCAATGATGGAGAGTTATTAGTTAGCAATGATGGAAAGTTAGTTAGCAATGATGGAGAGTTAGTTAGCAATGATGGAGTTAGTTAGCAATGATGGAGAGTTAGTTAGCATTGATGGAGAGTTAGTTAGAAATGATGGAGAGTTAGTTAGCAATGATGGAGAGTTATTAGTTACCAATGATGGAGAGTTAGTTACCAATGATGGAGAGTTAGTAATGATGGAGATTTATTTGTTAGCAATGATGGAGAGTTAGTTAGCAATGATGGAAAGTTAGTTAGCATTGATGGAGAATTAGTTAGCAATGATGGAAAGTTAGTTACCAATGATGGAGAGTTAGTTAGCAATGATGGAGACTTAGTTAGCAATGATAGTTATTAGTTACAAATTATGGAGAGTTAACCAATATGAGTTCTGCCACCAAACTCTACTTCCATAATATGCACGTGTTATTTATTGTAATTAAAAGAAAAAAAATCTCTCTCACCTAAGAAAACGTGATAGGGTATGTGTGTGTAAATTGCTATGATGTGTGAGTATCATGTAGTGTGTGTGTGTGTGTGTAGAAAGTTGTGTGTGTGTGTGTGTGTGTGTAGAAAGTTGTGTGTGTGTGTGTGTGTGTAGAAAGGTGTGTGTGTGTGTGTGTGTGTGCTATATAATAATAATAATAATAATAATAATAATAATAATAATAATAATAATAATAACCTCTATAGTCTTTTGAGGTAGTGATCAAAATGGAAAATCATACATATACATATACAGTATACATAAAATAAATTCAAATAATACCCAAAAATTACGTAAAATAAAATATAAATGAATTACTCTCCTATTTATTATTCATTCGTGTAACCTTTGATGGGAATGGGGAAGGAAAGGGAGTAATGAGTAGGGAGGGGTATTCGTGGGTTTGCGGTTTCTGAACGCTCTTTGAGATAAATAGAATGACTATAATAATTAACTTTGGATGGTTAAGGGAGGGAGGCAAGGAAGGACAGTATACAAGGGGGAGGGGGGGGGGTATTCGGGGGTTTGCGCTTTCTGACCTTCATATTTTTTTAGTATAATATTGTTTCTGAATGTGTGTGGTTTTTTTTTTTAATTAAATATATATATACTCCAATCTTTCAAAAGTATACTCTGGGAATTAGGGGACAGTTTTGGGGTTGGGGGGTGCGGGAGTAGGGGGACATGCTCGGGGTGGGTGGGGGGAAGGGGTAGAAAGCTTGTCCCCTATTCCCGCACCCCCCCAAGCCTGTCTCCCTATTCACACACCTCCCCGCCCCCAAGCCTGTCCCCTACTCCCCCCCCCCCATTAAGTGGTTGGCAAATGGTTGGTGTGGATGGATTAAGTAAAGTTGTAAGAGATATGGAAAGTGTGTGTGAGTATTCTGGTATCAGGTTGGTCACAAATATTCTCCCTGAGTGATCATTATACCAGGCCGTTACTGTACACACGAGAGAATAACTTTATTTACACCATATAGTTCTGCCAGTATCTCTCTCAAGAATTAAGTTTATTATTTCTCTCTCATTTTCCACTCACTCTTTCTCATTTTCCACTCTCTCTTTCTCATTTTTCACTCTCTCTTTCTCATTTCACTCTCGCTTTCTCATTTTTCACTCTCTCTTTCTCATTTCACTCTCGCTTTCTCATTTTTCACTCTCTCTCTCTTTCTCATTTCTCTCTCTCTCTCTCTCTCTCTCAAGAATAATCAATCATAATATAAGGCAGAATAATAATATGGCAATAAGATAAATAATATAAATATATAATTAATATTAGGTTAGATTGGGGCGGGAAAAGAAGATTCAATGTTGCGTGAAAGTGGATGAAGCGATTAAAATCCTGGGAATGTGATTGGCTCTCTTATTCCTCGCCTCTGATTGGTCGATTGAAGGCAAGATTGACTGTTTCCATCTATCTATTTATTTACTATCTTGAGGGGTAGATAGATAGATAGGTAGGTAGATAGAAGGAAGGAATATATTCATTATTATTGAGGGGTAGATAGATAGGTAGGTAGGTAGATAGAAGGAAGGAATATATGCATTATTATTATTATTATTATTATTATTATTATTATTATTATTGTTTTCCTATTCATGTTTTTCCTTTTTCCTTCTTTCTTTATGTTCTCTTTTTCCTCGGCTTTAGTCTTTCTTTCTCTCTCTCTCTCTCTCTCACACACACAAATTGTAATATATCTTCCCTTCCTCCTCTGCATCATCTCTCTCTCTCTCTCTCTCTCTCTCTCTCTCTCTCTCTCTCTCACAAATTATAATCTATCCTCAATTCCTCCTCATCTCTCTCTCTCTCTCTCTCTCTCTCTCTCTCTCACAAATTATAATCTATCCTCAATTCCTCCTCAT
Source organism: Petrolisthes manimaculis (assembly GCA_034508575.1). Taxonomy (NCBI): domain Eukaryota; kingdom Metazoa; phylum Arthropoda; class Malacostraca; order Decapoda; family Porcellanidae; genus Petrolisthes; species Petrolisthes manimaculis. The sequence continues at coordinate 26,982 of JAWZYT010003143.1, read as the reverse complement.
CTCTCTCTCTCTCTCTCTCTCTCTCTCACACAAATTATAATCTATCTTCCCTTCCTTCTCTGCTTCATCTCTCTCTCTCTCTCACAAATTATAATCTATCTTCCCTTCCTTCTCTGCTTCATCTCTCTCTCTCTCTCTCTCACACACACACAAATTATAATCTATCTTCCCTTCCTTCTCTGCTTCATCTATCTCTCTCTCTCTCTCTCTCTCTCATAATATGCATACGTGGAGTAGTGAGTGAGTGAGTGAGTAAGTGAGTGAGTGGATGAAAGATAGGTAGGTAAGTATAGAGATGACATAACCTAACCTAACCTAACGAGTTTAAACCGGTTCAAGTCAGCACGTGGCCGGTGTAATGATAAAAAAAAAAGAATAAGAAGAATAAAAAATACTGTAGGTGTACTAGATTATTTTTATTATTGTTGTTATTATTATTATTATTATTATTATTATTATTATTATTGAGGTGCTGGTATATATAGTGACATATTTGGAGTAGCCGGTTAATTCATACTAGGTTATTATTATTATTATTATTATTATTATTATTATTATTATTATTGTCAAGCAACAGGGAGCATTTATTTTTAGTCGATCTGTTAAGAGAGAGAGAGAGAGAGAGAGAGAGGTGGAGAGGAGGGGAGAAAGAGTCTGTACTGTGTGTGTGTGTGTGTGCTAGAGACAGACACACAGAGACTGATTGAGTTGACTGGCTACTGTGTGTGTGTGTGTAGAGAGAGAGAGAGAGAGAGAGAGAGAGAGAGAGAGAGAGAGAGAGAGAGAGAGAGAGAGAGAGAGAATAATACAGATAATAGAGAAAAGGAGAGCTAGAGTAAGATGATTATTGACTTGAGAGAGAGAGAGAGAGAGAGAGGGCAACTGATTCCTCCAAACTATTCCAAGCAACAACAGAAAGAACTCCACTATTCGTGTTTATCTGGTTATTCTGTTTCCTGGCATAGTTTGGAGGAATCGAAACACTCCTTAAGGACTCTGTGGTGTAGTCAGAAAATTGGAGTTAAATGAGTCCTTCAAATATTGCCACGAAACACCACCTATAGGGAAGGAGCTTGTTTCGTGGCGTGGTCAGGAGGAATCAGAAGTCTCCAATTTTCATATACGATCACAGGGCCCTTAACTTAAATTGGTGGGTAGAGTCAATGATCCGTGAGTGAAGTTTGGTGTGTGTGTGGTACTGTAGAGAGAGAGAGAGAGAGAGACTGGGGGGTAGGGGAGAATAAGATGTTTTGTTCTGAGAGAGAGAGAGAGAGAGAGAGAGAGAGAGAGACTGGGGGATGGGGGGGGGGTACAATACTAAAAGGTTTTGTTCAGAGAGAGAGAGAGAGAGAGAGAGAGAGACTGGGGGTGGGAGAGGGTAAGAGGTTTTGTTCTGAGAGAGAGAGAGAGAGAGAGAGAGACTGGGGGTTAGGGGAGAGTTAGATGTTATGTTCTGAGAGAGAGAGAGAGAGACTGGGGTTAGGGGAGAGTTAGATGTTATGTTCTGAGAGAGAGAGGAGAGGGGATGGGGGGAGGGGTAAGTTTATATGGAACAAGTGGGGAGGTTGAGTACCTTTGCATGAGAGAAGGGGAGAGGGGAGAGGGAAGAGGGGGAGAGGAGGGGAGAGAATGGGAAGATTAAAATAGGTATAGGGGTGATAAGTATTGTTGAAATTGGGGAGAAGCAAGCGAAAGATTATGGGAAATTTGTGTGTGTGTGTGTCTGTGTGTGTGTGTTGGGAATAAATGGGCAGGAAAGGGTAAAGGGTTATAGGAAGAAGGGGTTGGGGAAGGAAAAGTGTTTGTCGGGGAAAAAAAGGGAGGAAAAAAAGGTTTGAATTAAGGAGTGGGTGTGTGTGTGTGTTGGCGGGAATATGTGTGTGTGTGTGTGTTGGCGGGAAAATGTGTGTGTTGGCGGGAAATGTGTGTGTGTTGGCGGGAAAATGTGTGTGTGTGTGTGTGTGTGTGTTGGCGGGGAAAATTGAGTTCTCAGAAAAAGTGTGTTGGCGGGAAAAAAAGTGTATGTATGTATGTATGTATGCATGCATGTGTGTATGTGTTGGCAGAAAAATGAGATGTGTGTGTGTGTGTGTGTGTGTGTAGTTGGGGAGGAAAATATGAGGTGTGGGCTGAAGAGTAAAGTTTTGGGCGTGGAAAATCAGAAAGTTGAGAGAGTACTGTACAGGAAGTAAACCAAAGAAGAGAGTAGAGGAAGAGAGAAAGAGTAAGTAAATAAAGTAGGGAACGTTTGACAGAGAGAGAGAGAGAGAGAGGAACGTTTGGTAAAGAAATTATATTAAAGTTCGTGTTGGAGAGAGAGAGAGAGAGAGAGAGAGAGAGAGAGAACGTTTGGTAAAGAAATTAAAAGAAAGTTCGTGTTGGTGTGTAAATATGAAGAGAGAGAGAGAGAGAGAGAGATGTGGGTTGGTTGGGGAAGGAAAGGGGGGTTGGGGTGGTGGAGGCAGGTAGAGTTTAGGTAGGGGTGGGGGTGGGAATGAGGTAGGTAGGTAGGGTTGGGAAGGGAAGAGGAGGGGAAGAAGTAGGGGGAAGGGGGGGTGGGGGGGAGGGGGGAATGGTAGTGTGGTGTGTGTGTGTGTGTGTGTTGGGGTGGGGGGTGGGGGGTGGGGGGTTCGCGTTTCCCCTACTGCATTTCAAATAATTTCAACCACGTTTCATATTGCTTCAGACGGCAATAGTTGAAGGCTGTGTTGGTTGGTTGGTTGGTTGGTTTGGTTGGACTGGAGTGGAGTACAGTGCGTCCTCCCTCTCCTACGGCTGAACGAACACTAGTGGTGAATGTTACGATTATCTTTCGCTTTTGTTCTAAGGTGGTTTTGGGAACGGCCCTAACGCACGTCACTCCACCCCCCCTACCCTTCCAATCCCTTTCTCCCTCCCTCATCTTCCCCTCCCTGCCTGGCTCTCTCTTCTCCCCTCTCTCTCTCTCTACCTACCCCCTCCCTCAGGCTCTCTGCTTCCCCTCCCTCCCCCCACTGCTGACTCGTGGCACAGGGGCGTATATACTGGCGAGGAGGGAGTGAGGTGCCCTTAGGCTCTGTATATATATGTTGTTGTTGTTGTTGTTGTTGTTGTTTTCTATGTTATTATGTATTTCTGTAGTTGTGTGTTGTTGGTACTTTTTTTGAAACCCATTTGAGGAGTTGTTGGTTCGGGATTTGTGTCGTCTGCAAACCTCCTCAGCAGCTTCAAGTCTTCAAAAGCTGTTAGAGGCCCCGTTGCAAACCGTTAAAACAATTTAAGACGAAGGTGGGGAGGAGAGAGAGAGAGAGAGAGAGAGAGAGAGAAGGTGGGTGTACCAGAGGGGAGAAGAGGGGAAGTGGTAGGTAGGTAGGTAGGCTAAGGCAAGGAAGGTAGAGTGAGTGAGAGAGAGAGAGAGGGTGTACGTGGAGTAGTTGGTTGGTTGGTTGGGGAGGTTGAATAATATTAAGGGAATTAAGGTTTTTGAGAGAGAGAGAGAGAGAAGTTGAGGAAGGTTGAGTTGGTAGAGAGAGAGAGAGAGAAGTTGAAGGTTGAGAGAGAGAAGTTGAAGGTTGAGAGAGAGAGAGAGGTTGATGAGGGTTGAGTCAGTGTAGTGAGGGGAAGAGTATTGGGGCTGGTCTGGGCTAGATGGTATAGGCTAGTAGATGGGGAGAGAAGAGAAGAGGGGGCAGAAGGTAGAGAGGAGGAGGCCACGTTGGTAGATAAAGGAGGGGGAGTGAATGGGGGAGGTTGTGGTGCCTGAAGGGGTGGTAGGTAGATAAGGGGGGAGGTTGGGGTGCTTCAAGGGGTGTTAGGTAGGTAGATAAAGGGGGGGAGTGAAGGGGGGAGGTTGTGGTGCCTGACGGGGTGTTAGGTAGATAGATAAAGGAGGGGGAGTGAAAGGGAGAGGTTGGGGTGTTTGACGGGGTGTTAGGTAGATAGATAAAGGAGGGGGGAGTGGAGGGGAGAGGTTGTGGTGCCTGACGGGGTGTTAGGTAGATAGATAAAGGGGGGGAGTGAAGGGGAGAGGTTGTGGTGCCTGACGAGGTGTTAGGTAGATAGATAAAGGGGGGGAGTGAAGGGGAGAGGTTGGGGTGCTTGAAGGGGTGTTAGGTAGATAAGGGGGGAGGTTGGGGTGCCTGAAGGGGTGTTAGGTAGGTAGATAAAGGGGGGGAGTGAAGGGGGGAGGTTGGGGTGTTTGAAGGGGTGTTAGGTAGGTAGATAAAAGGGGGGAGGAGATATATACTGTATTTACAAGTGTAGGGAGGAAATGCAAATAGGATGGGGCCATGGAGCTGGTGGGGCTCAAATGGGAGGTGGAGGTGAGGGAGGGATAGGGGAGTTGGGGAGCTACTGGAATGGGAGGAGGAAGAGTGTATGTGTATGTATGTATGGTGGAGGGTGTATGTGTGTGTGAGGTAAGTGGGGAGGAGGGGAAGGAAAGGGAAATGGGGAGTATGGGAGATGTTAATTAATGGGTAGAGATGATGATGATGATGAGAG